>JZKD02S1839030.1:268880-281489 GCA_000966675.3 Picea glauca
TCTGTAATTATGAGTCTCTTATCTTCATTTATGTATAAATAAGAGGGTTCTCTCCTCATTTCAAAGAGGGGGCCTCTCTCTAGAAATAGAGAACAAAAGATTGGAACTTTGATTCATAGAGATTTGATTCTAAGATAGTGATTTTCATTATTTTTTTATGAGTTGATAGATTAGATTGTTTATGAGAGCTCACATATGTTTTTCATCTGTCTTTACTTGTTATTTGTTGTGTGTTTGTTATAGATACTTTTCAATAATTTCATGTTTATTTCAATTAGATTTCATTTATGCACTTTCCTATTTTCATAGATTAATTTTKCATTTGATGCCTTTGAATTTAGATTTAGTTGCTTTCATAGTTAGATTAAGTTGAATTTGATTTCGTAGATTCACTTTGAGTCTCCTRCATAATATAGGAAGGAGAACTAGGGTAGATAGTTWAAYTRTTTSATTTCAAGTTAAGTGTGTTTCCTTTTGAATGTTAGATTAGGCTAGATTTAATTTTTACATGCTTTCATAGATTAGTTTCTTAATTTAGATTAGTTACTCATTCAATGACAATAGTTTAATGGTTTCTTTCAAGCATTAGCATAGGCTAGTATACTCTTGCCCTGCATTTCCGGTGCTTACACCTCATAAGTTTACGAACCTCCCGGATTGATAATTTATTGTTGCATTTATAAGCATTAATTTTACTCAATAACCCCTCTCAGCCATTTGATCGAGGGAATCTGTGTGTCCCATCATGAGAACGTGGGGATCCACATGTTGAGTGACGACGTTGCCATGTGTGGAGGCCACATGGCAAGAGATTTCAGGGTACGTAGGCTTGACACTCCAGAGGAATTTGGAAGAGAGTCTTGAAGGTGTGAGTACTTTCGAAGTCACAAATGGCAGAGTAAATCTCAACCATCGATCTAAGGATGCTTGGGGACTTTTCCTTACCGTTAGATCTAGGATGTGGTCAGTATGGTGCTGAACCTTTAGGAGTCACAAGGAGTTTGAACCACAAAACTCCTCAACTCTGAATTCCCTAATTAATGAGAGCCGTGGATCTGTGGGTCCATGTGGCCAGAACCTAACTGTCAGATCTAGGCTGGCGTCAGTCCTACGTTGAACAACTCTCGAAGTCACGAGGAGTTTGAACCTCAAAAATCCCAAACACTGAATTCATGAAGTAATGAGAGTCGTGGATCTGTGGGTCCATGTGGCCATAGCCCGACCGTTAGATCTAGGCTGTGGTCAATCCGATGCTTACCAAATCTGGCAGTTAGGAAGAGTTTTCATTGCAAAAATCCCGAGGGCCGAAGTACCAAAGTAACGTGAGCCATATATCTATGGATCTACATGGATGGATCTCAACCATGAGATCTGAGGGATGCTATAAGGGTGTCAGTATGGTGTGACGTGGCAATACAACATCACTAGGGTGACATGGAATCAGGATTGACGAGACATGTGTCACCTCGATTTATTCTTTTCGTTGACCCTATATGCGTATTGGAACGTGACACATGTCACCCTCTGACGAGGCCACGTGTTACTCCCAAACCTCATCAAGTGTCATCCCTTGGTACGTGCCCACCTGACCATGTGAATGGCGAAGTCCGGGACTTCGAGAGTCTGGGACTTTGGGACTTCATAGGTCTGGATTGTGATGTCGAGGATAAGTTAAAAGGCTCGAAGGCTGGAGCCAAGTGGAGAGATTCCGGGGTCCTTTGGGAACTCATGGGTTCAGAACTTCGGGAGTCTTGAGACATTATAAAGTATGCTCCAAAAGGGCCAAAGGCCGGAGATACATGGAAACATTTCGGAAGTCCGAGAATCCAGGATTCTGGAGGACATGCGTGCATAAGACAAAAGAGACATTTGGTGTCGAACCCTGAATTCCCTGTTAGCTTGTGTGTTAGATAAGGAAAAAATCCCGGTATTGGATTTGACAGTGGATGGAATTCCACCATGGACATAGGAGCTTGAATATGGTATGTGTGAGGTGGATCCACATGGGCGCCACATGGCCTTTGACCAATGAGGCTAGTATAAATTCAAAAAGGAATAAATTCTGAACCAAAGCTGGGGTTGGAACATGGTGAGAATGGTTGGAAAGATCTTGATCAGAAAAAGATGATGAAGACCTCAGAATTAGGACTTGATATGGTTAAGGGAAAACAAAATTTTGATGCCCCATTCCTTAAAAAGGTACTTAAGGGGTTGGGTGTGTTATAGTGGGAGACAAAGTTTGGTTGAACTTGCGGAAAGAACGCCTTACAGGGCCTCATAAAAATATTCATCCACACCATTATGGACCTTACACCATCACCAAGGTTGTGGGTGACAATGCTTTTGAACTCAACATTCCCCCCTTCCTTGGCTTGCACCCAGTGTTCAATGTGGACCTCCTTCGACCCTATTTTCCACCATTATTAGACACCTCGAAGATAGTTGAACAATTGACACCAATAGAGATCAACCATGCTTTCATGTAACATGAATGAACTGATCATATCGTGGACACACAAGTCAATGGAACTCACAAGTAGAAGATCCATCTTTATCAGGTTGTCAAAACATGGTAGCTCCTCCACCAAGGAAAGTGGCTCACCCTTGGCCAAATTCAACAAACATTTCCTCATATGATGGAGGAAATAAATGAAATGGAGACCATTTCTTCCTAGGGGGGGATGATTGATCTAGGAGTATCTCGATGGCCACCCACCTATTCCAACTGGCTCAAAACAATTTTTTGGTAACTTACTATTTTTAGCAGTTTTTCAGGTCCCAAACTTCCGGGGCCAATTTGAGGGCATAAATGAAATTATTTCACGATCGGGAACCTCAATGAAACCTAAAGAGTGTAATTTATCCCACTAAATGAATCTCCTCATCAATACCTTTCAAATGAGCTATAATGTGCCCTAAACAGAGATCGCATGAAAAAGTTATGACCCTGGGAAGTTGATGTACTAATTTACCCCAACGAGACCCACATGACTTTTGGCGCTTCATATCCTAGGGTTAGGTTTTTTATGTATGGTGTTGATGTAATAAGAGATAAGATGGAACCAATCTAGCAAGCTTGTTTTCAGGTTGCATTTTATAGTTTTAGCATATTTCTTATTTAATAGAATTCAAGCTTCACTGTATCTTTGTTATTATTCATTGTGCCTCTAGGTTAACATTATAATTCAATGTTTTCATTTCATTCCGCTCATAAATACATATAATTTGGGTTTTCCATTGTCACACAGTAGGATTTAGCCACAATGTGATGGAAAAATGTGTAGTCCTCGAGTAGACCTTTCTAAAGAGCTATCGTGCGCCCCAAATGGAGATCGTGTAATTTTTAAACCTGTGAAGTACAACAATGCATATAGATTATTAAGAAAAACATAAATTAATCAATGGCTCATTCACATAGTACACAAAGATTTATACCAGAAACCCTCAACCAGGAAAGCCTTTCTTATTTCATTATATCGAATTTCACTATTCAACATACAATATATACAATGTTTTTAGATATTCCGTAGATACCAAAACCCTAATCCCTTAATCCGGGATTAATTTAGAAAACCGCTAAAAATAGAAAAATCCGCTAAAAATAACAAAAACCACCCAAAATAAAATTTCGGGGCGTTGCCTCGAACGCTGCACGTAACCAGGGGGGGGATACCTGCCCCCCTTTGGGACCCCCTTAGGAAAGTGACCGACACACACAACACAAATAACACTACTACGAGGGATCATCAGACGCAGTTGTCGAATCTGACCCGCCCACACACACACACACACACACATACAAAGAATATAACACATACCCAACATTCTCCCACTTGTTGTTTTCTTTGCATCCAGGGGTCCACAAGATTATATATAGTCAACAATCCAGGGCAACAATTCCCATTGTTACTCTACACCAGGACAACATTTTTGTGCTCACAACATTTGTCAATGAATCTGCAACATTCTTTAAAGTGTCAACCTTTTCCAGCAACACCTTCTTTTCCTCAACCATGCCTCTCACAAAGTGATACTGAACATCAATATGATTTATCTTCGAATGATAAGTTGGGTTCTTTGCCAAGAATATTTCACTCTGACTGTCACAATATGATCTCACTGCTTGTTGTACCAACCCAATTCCTGAACATAATCTTTGTAACCATACTGCTTCCTTGCTTGCATGAGTGGCTGCCATGTATTCAACTTCTGTAGTTGAGAGTGCCACTACAACCTATCTTTTTCTCATCCAACTGATTGCTCCTCCAAATAGGTTAAACATATACCCACTTGTAGATATTCTGTGATCCAGATCTCCAGCCTAGTCTGTATCATCAAAGCCATGCATGTCCACCGGTCTGTCCAATCCTGGTCTTCCTTGGTAGAACAATCCATAACTGGTAGTGCCACAAATATACCTGAATACCCTCTTTACCGTTGTCCAATTATCCTTCCCTCGTTTTGACATATACCTGGTAAAAAATCCCACTGCATGTGTAATGTCTAGTCTAGGACAGACCATTACATACATCAAACTGCCAACTGCACTGGCATATGGAACATGGGACATGTCCTCTTCTTCTTCCCGTGTCTTGGGACACTGATCTGTAGATAAATTTACACCTATAGGAATATGAACCTTGGCCGGTTTACTTCCATGCATATTAAACCTCTGCAATATCGTCTCAACATATTTTCTCTGATTCAACCAGAGTTTCCTGTTTGCATGATCTCTTTTAATCTCCATTCCTAGAATGAAGTTAGCAGCACCGAGATATTTCATGTCAAATTTGGAGGATAGTTGCGATTTCGCCTCCTTGATAACATCCATGTTATTTCCTACCAACAACATGCAATCAACATACAACACTACATAAATGAAGTGATTACCACCCTGCTTGGAATATACATAGTGATCATCCCTGCTTCTTACAAATCCCAATCCAAGGATGTATGTGTAAAACATTTGGTACCACATTCTAGGTGATTGCTTCAGACCATATAATGACTTCTTTAGCTTACAGACCAACTCTTTCTTTCCCTTCACTACAAAGCCTTCTGGCTGCTTCATGTAGATTTCTTCTTCCATATCCACATGTAGGAATGTTGTCTTCACATCCATCTATTCCACTTCAAAATCAAAAGCAACAACAATAGATAAAAGAAATCTAATAGAAGTTAACTTAGCAACAGGAGAAAAAATCTCACCAAAGTCAATTCCCTCTACATGGGAATAACCTTTTTCTACTAACTGAGCTTTGTATTTCTCCACTTTACCTTGTGCATTAAACTTCTTCTTAAACAACCATTTTCTACCAACATATTTTCTTCCAGCTGGCAACTCAACTATATCCCATGCCTCATTCTTATCCAAGGCATCCATTTCTTCAACCATGGCCTTCTTCCAGAGTTTACTATCCTCTGAATTCACTGCTACCCTAATAGTTCTGGGATCATCATCAATAATAGATAAAGAAAAATTGGAACAAAAATCAGGTGGACTATACCTTTCTGGTTGTCTTTTATGTATCACTGATCTCCTCAATACTGGGGGTATGAGGTTCTTCTTATTCTTCTTCTACTTCCTCTTCTTCATATGATTCAGATTTTGCATCATCCAACTCAAGCTCTATTTTCTCAGGTTCATCTTGCGTTGGTAGGAATTCCTATTTGGACACATCTTTCACCTCTCTGAAAACAACATCTCAACTGTAAACAGTCTTCTTGGTTTCTGGGTTCAAAAGCTTATAACCTTTCACACCATCTTTATAACCAATAAAGATACACTTTTTAGCCTTTTTATCCAGCTTACTCCTATTTTCCTTTGGAACATGTACATAATAATCACAAGTGAACACTCTAAGATGTTGAAGAGAGGATTTATTTCCAGACCATACCTCGTGTGGAGTTATATCATCCAACGATGATGAAGGTGATTGATTGACCAGATAACATGTTGTACCCACTACTTCTGCCCAGAATTCTTGTCCTAACCCGGCACTGCTGAGAAAGCTCCTTACTTTTTCCATCAATATCTTGTTCATCCTTTCTGCAACTCCATTCTGCCGAGGAGTGTATGGAGTAGTCTTCTGCCTTTCTATACCACACTTCTTACAAAATTCTTCGAATTCATTTTCGTAGAATTCTCCACCATTATCTGTTCTCAATACCTTTATTTTCTTCTCTGTTTGATTTTCTACCAGAGCCTTAAACTCTTTAAATTTATCAAATACCTCATATTTATTTCTAAGAAAATAAATCCATGTGTTCCTTGAAAAATCATCTATGAATGAAACATAATACACATCTTTACCTAGGGATGGAACAAGAATAGGTCCAAACAAATCACTGTGTATCAACTCTAAGATCCCCTTTGCTCTTGTAGCACCAGATGGGAATCTTACTCGATTCTGTTTACCATATATGCAATGTTCACAGAAATCAAAATCCAGAGTGCAATTAGACATACCTTCAACCATACCTTTACCGTGTAGTGTTCGAAGGTCATTTTCTCCAATATGCCCTAGTCTTTGATGCCACAACATGGTCTTCTTTTCTGGGACAGTATTGGTCTTGTCTCCTTCATTTCTGTTCTCAGGGACAACATAACTATTGCACCCGTTAGTATAATTGCTTCCCAATAACTTGTATAGAGTTCCACACCGAACTCCCCTCATCAACACCATTGCTCCTCGTACCATCTTGCAAGTGTTGTTTCCAAATATAGTATCCACTCCTACATCATCCAACTTACTTACAGATATTAGGATCCTGGCAAGTTTTGGAATGTGTAGAACCCTGGGGAGATTTCTAATCCTTCCATATTTTAACAACAACTTAACCCTTACACATCCCATGATTTTGGCTGTTGAGTCATCTCCTAGGAATACATCACCACCATCATATTTTTCATATTCATAGAACCACTCCATGTGAGGAGTCATATGGTATGATGCACCTGATTCGATCAACCATACATCACGGTCTGCATGTGTACCTATAGATTCCAGGTAAACATCACCTCTTTCTTCAGTGGAGGTTTTCGCCTCTGTGGAAGAGGTACTATCAGATCCCTTTGTTTTTTCAACCTTCCTAGACTTGCAATATTTCTTATAATGCCCTGTTTTACCACACTTCCAACATTTCCTCAAAGAGTTTCTTGGAGACTTATATCTACCTATATATTTAGGTCTCCCCCCCGAAGGCTTACCATGATTCCTATCTTGGGTACAACCTCTTACAAATAAAGCATATGTGCTATGACTATCCATGCTTTTCCACCTCATCTCTTCAGATAACAAGGATGAAACTACATCCTCATACTTCAATGTAGATTGAGTGGTACTACCAATTGCTACAACCAGATTATCCCAAGAGTCTGGCAAATAACATAATAAAGTAATACACTTATCTTATTTTGCAATCGTAATATTAACAGAGACAAGTTGACTTACCAGAGTATTAAAGGGATTTATATGTTCTGTCACATAATCTCCATCTTCCAACCTAATATGATACAACTTCTTTTGAAGAAAGAACTTGTTTACCAGGGATTTTGATTGATACAAATTCCCCAACTTATCCCATAGTTCCTTGGCTGTAGATTCTCCCGAAACATTCAGCAACATCAAATCTGCCAGGTAGAGTCAAATAGTACTCCTTGATCTTCTGTCCAACTTCTCCCAATCTTCCTTCGGCATACCAATAGGTGATGTACTAGTAGTTTGTGTACTAGTAGGTTGTGTACCATTAGCCTGTGTGCTAGCAGATAGTGTACCAGTAGGTTGTGCACTAGGATCCACAACGATCCATTATTATTTTTGTACAAGAAGGTCCTCCATCTTGAGGTTCCATAGCTCAAAGTTTTTACCATTGAACTTCTCTATCTCGATTATAGATGATCTCGCCATTCCTCTTTATATACTCGAATCTCCACTGCACAAGCTCCCACTAAACCCAGGTTTACCATAGACCCAAGATAAACTTGATCTATCAAGACCGAGCCAAACCCTCAACAACAAAGGTGTCCCTCTGAAGCAAAAAACAAGCTCTAATACCACATGTAATTTTTAAACCTGTGAAATACAACAATGCATATAGATTCTTAAGAAAAACAAAAATTAATCAATGGCTCATTCACATAGTACATAAAGATTTATACCGAAAACCCTCAACCGAAAAAACCTTTCTTATTTCATTATATAAAATTTCACCATTCAACATACAATATATACAATTTTTTTAGGTACTTCGTAGATACCAAAACCCTAATCCCTTAATCCAGGATTAATTTAGAAAACCGCTAAAAATAGCAAAATTTGCTGAAAATAGCAAAAACCGCCCAAAATAAAATTTTGTGGCGCTGCCCCGAACGTTGCGCATAACCAGGGGGGGCATACCTGCCCCCCCTGGGCCCCCCTAGGAAAGCTCCCTGACACAAAGAACACTACTACGAGGGATCGTCAGACGCAGTTGTTGAATTTGACGTGCCCACACACACACATGCAAATAATATAACACATACCCAACATATCGTATGTAAACATTACGCCCTTGGGAATTTGATGTATCAACTACCCCCATTGTGGCCCACAAACCTTTTGGCATTTCATCTTCCAGGGTTATGGCTTTGGATTTTATTTATGTTATAAAGGCCTCTAGAGCCTCATTGTAAACATCATCATCTTCTTGCGAATGAGTGTAGCCACTACATCTCTTCTTAGAGATAAGCTACCACCATTCTAGCGAGTTCACTCACTCTATATTTTTACAGTTTATGTACATTTATTTCATTAATAAAAACATGCATTACTATATCTTGGTGTTTATTGTAATATCTCTTTTTATTTAATTTTTATGTTTTTTCCTTCATTTCATTATCAAAATAATATGGATTAGTGGTATTAGAGCAGGATACTCCTTTTCGTTTCTTAGTGCATGTCCCTGACGAGGTTAGGGTATAGAGAGTTGGGTCTCAAGATAGTTTCTCTTGAGGAAAATTTCTCTCGCCAGCCCAAGTGACCTCCCATGGTGGAAGAGAAGAGAGACAAGGGAGTAGAAGATCCCATTAAGGTATTTCTCACAGAATCCTTTGAGCAATAGAGGAAGGAGATGTTGGATATTTTTTCCCAAATTATTCAACGATTTCCGACAATAACATGCAAATATTTGTCAAGAAGTCGCTTTGGAGATGCTTCCTCATTCAAGGTACAAGTTAATTTTGATATTCCCGTAATTGAAAGCCAGATCGATGCAAATGCTTTGGAAAAATGATTAAATTTGCTAGAAGGTTATTTCTCTATTCACAATTTTTTCAAGAGAGAATATATCACCTTTTCTCTCCTTAAGGATCTCCCTAATGCCAAACATTGGTGGGAAAATTACTGGGATAAAAATTCCACAAAGGAGTCTAGAATATTTTGGGCTGAGCCCACTTGGGATTTTTTTATGGATGCAGTCAAGGAGAAATATTACCCTGTGGGAAACTATGATGACCAATACATGTGATGGACCACGCTGCATCAAGAGAGGGGCCAAAGAGTGTCAGAATTCACAAATACCTCCCATACCTTGCGCACCAAGATGGGTATCAAATACTTTGAGCAACATCTGGTTCTAAAATACCGTAGGGCTCTACATAGGTACATCCAAACTAAAATTGAGTTTTTGGACATATCATCATTGGGAGCAGGTTATCGATATGCTGTCAAAATCGAGAAAAAATTTAAGCACCAGAACAAGTGGGAATTTGGGTATGCAAATCTGAAACAACCAAAGTATGGTAAAGGCAACTCTAATCCATAGAATATCCAACCTCAAGACAACCAATCCAAGCCACATAAAAAGAAGAGCAACGAGAATATGAAGAAGGACATTGGGAAGTGGTGTGACTTCCACAAAATACCTTGGCACAACAATGATGAATGTTTCTTGAAACTATTATTAGTAGATGATCTCATAGAAAGAGAATCAATCCCCAAATTAGACTTTGATTTAGACCATAATAAGAGGAGATAGATAATTGATGCAAAACTCACTACTATTGTCGCAACCACAACAATCAAACCTAAAGAACCAGAGGATCTTGAGGAGGGGGAAAACCTTTTCCATTCATAGATGTGGGTGAAGGGGACCCCGCTGCATTTTATTATTGATGGCATAAGCCAAAAGAACCTCATCTTAGCAGAGGTTGTCAAGTAGTTGGATTTGTCGACAAAACCACACCTACAACCATACAACATCGGATGGCTTCACTAGGGATGAGATGTTTGTGTCAGCCAACAGTGCCGCATGTCATACAACATCAAGCCCTTAAAGGATGAGGTATTGTGTGATGTTGTCCCACTGTAAGTCTGTGATGTTCCATTAGACTAGCCATATATGTGGAAGCGTCATGCTATTTATGAGTCTCGACCTCATAGCATCATTATTACTTTGGGGGGTCAGCTCTATATCATACCAGAGGTAGTTCCGACTACTGTCCCGACACAACAATGCTGCAAATTAATCTCTCACACCGCAAAGTTTATCCTCTTCACAATTTGGTCAGACGAGAAGGACACTGCAACCACTCCATCCTTGGACCAAGACCATTCTATCTAAAAAAAGAAGATAAAAAATATTGTAGAAGAGCACGAAGATATTCCTATTTCACCTATGGGGGTTCCTCCACACTTCCTAGTGAAACCAAGTTATAATAAGTCCATTGTTATAGTCCAATATGCCTTATCTGTGCATACAAGAGATTGGACCTTCCTTTTGCATACTTTTCCAAAATACTACTGAGGCTTCTTCTTAAAAAACCATTTTTTGAAAAGTGTACGGACCTTGTTGAACTAATAGCCTGTGTACACAGTTGTGCTACATACTAGTTATCCCATGTACATACACGAGATGCATACTAGTTAGCCCGCGTTTACCTCCAAAAGTTGCAAAAAATATACAATTGCAAGGAATTCGGTGGAGTTTATAGTCTATTGAGGGTTTCCCAACCATTTTACCCATTGTAGCCCATCTCCAAACCGAATAACCATCTTTTCCTCATATAAAAAGAGGTATTGGGGTCTCATTTGAAAATACAAGCAAGAGAATAAGAAAACTTTGCCAAAATCTCTTCCCCTTCTTAGCCCAAGTTTTTCATCCTATTCTGAGTTTTGGCCTCAACATTCCCCTCCGACCCTTTCTCCTTTCCCAAGTGATAAGTTGGTTGTGAGAAGCTTGCATGGGATTCATACACTTGGAGCCACGACAAAGGAGCCTAGACCTAGTTTGCGGAGCGATTGCCGACAAAGTTTGTAATCTTTGTGATCTTAATATCTAATAAAAGAGTTCATTCTTGTCTCAAAAAATTGTGTCTATATTATTTTATTAATTTATGCATTTATGTCTATATATGAACATTGAAAGTGATAAGTAGAGATCATATGTGTTGTAGAATTGTTTTCCTAAGCTTGTTGCAGGTCATCTTTGGGAGGAGACCCGCAATCTAGGAAGCTGCAAAGGCGAAGGGGGTCTACACTAGCCGTAAGGACCAGAGGTACACATATTGACCTTATTTACTCTCTCTTGTCTTTTAGTTTAGATAGTTTTGGGGTAGCTTAGGAATATAACTCTATTTTAAGGGAAGCCAATGCTCTACTGTACCTCGACCCAATATAGGGGGATTTTCCCCATATCAAAATTGGCGACTCCACTAGGGAGTCTCTTTAGGGCCTTAGTGGGAGATCTTGGTTTGATTTGATTTTGAGTGTTTCCTAAATTTTCTGAGTGTTCTGAGTCAATTTAGGTCTCTCGTCACCTTCGAGGTGCCTACCAGCGTCTCTTTCCCAAGTTGGCTGTCCAAAAAATTTTCGTTTTTGAAAATTTATAGAGGTATACATGCCCTTTTCTCTATACAACACACATACATATGTGGTATGCATTATATATAAAATGTGTACATATGCAGGCTAGCCATGCATAACACGTGTCTCTGTTGTTTTGGATATTTTTTTCAAAATATTTTCTTTTTTTTACTGGAAACTTGTGGTTCCCAGGTCTTCCTGAGTCCCATAAGTTTCTATTGTTTTGGGTTTAGACAGTTTGCAGGCTCATATTTTTTTATAAAATAAAAAAAAGAAATCCTATTGTGTTTCCTAGTTTTTTTGACTTATTTTTAGCTTGAATTTTTAAGAAAAATGAGTTGCAGTTTATTTTGGCATTTGTTGGTGTCAATGTTGTTGGTTGTGGAGCCTGATTATCTTCCTGATTCAGAGGTCCGTTCTTTCAGCCCTGTTTATACCCCATGAAGTATTTACAACCCATAAGTATGTACACTCTGCCACGGGGGGGAGTGCAGAGGGGGGGTACCCCCTTTGCGGGGTCCAGGGGCAAGTGGGCCCCCAGCGGGGGTTCGGGGGCGAAGCCCCCGAAGCAAAAATTGCCTTGTAAAAGTATATTGTAATTTCATTGTAAATATGGACCGTTCATTATAAGGTTGCATATCTAACAATAGAGATTGATGGTGAATATTGTATTCTGAGAGAGGAGACTGTGAGAGAAATAAGAGGAAGTTACAACGGGTTTTGCTGTAGGTTGTATCCCTTCATTTGCTGGATAATAATAAAGGAA
>JZKD02S1839030.1:286688-304655 GCA_000966675.3 Picea glauca
CATTTGCTGGATAATAATAAAGGAAGGACCTGACAATTTCTCTGGTGGACATAGCCCACACTGGGTGAACCACGTAAATCTGCGTCTCTCTTGTATTGTGTGTCTTCTGTGTTTTGTTTCTGCATTTTTTTTATTTTATTGCTCTGCGGTCCTATTTTTCTAACAAATGTTGTAACCTAGGTCTGCACCCTTTCCCTTTCCCTCCTTTACCCTATACATCTATCAAGTCTAATTTTTGTTTTGTGTTTATTAAGTTTATTCTCCATGATTTAATGAATGATTGAGGGTCAATGGCCCCGACCGGTCTTTACTTACTTTGCATCATTGTATTGCTTTCTTGAAAGGTGATTACATGTTTTGGTTTGAGTTTGAAGCATATGTCATCATGTTTACCATTGATTGAGCGTGATGTAGGTTGAACAAGTCCTTTATATTCACATAAAACATCCAAAAAGAAATACACAACCCCTTTCTCATAATTTTTTTTAGCTGATGTGTCATATGCCACATGTCAATTGATTTCATATGACACGTGGCACTCATTTCAGGTGCTTTGGTTATGTCATCTGCACTATTTCAGGTGACACATGTCACTCTCATTTTTATGACACATCTTCTATATTGACAACATGCTGCCACACTACTCCGAGGAATTGTCACTCCAGTAGATTGTTACTCTAGAATATTTTAATCCAAATAAAACACATTTTCCCAAATCTCATATTCCTGAAGTGTCAGAGCCTCGAAGTGTCAACGTGCCACAGCCCCAAACTACTAAAGTTCTAGAGGGCCAGAGTCCTCGAAATCCCAAAATATTAAATGATTAAAGTATCTTAATATCTGTTGCATTTTATTAGAGATAAGCATTGGTTAATTACTCTGGGAGTTCGGTCATTCAGGATATAGTTATACTCTTCATTCAAAATCTCCAAAACGTCGAATTTTTGAAGTGGCTCATCCTCATTAATTTCCTTCATTAAATTATTCTTTAAACGGGGCCAAACGAAGAAAATGCCATGTTATAGGTGAAGCTATAGATTTGCAAGTCTCAAATGAATTTCTAAATCTAGCTAGTCTACAACATCAGATTATTGATCCAGTAGGATCTCACATTCAAAGGAACCTGAGGTAGTTCGCGGGTATTACATGAGGATGAGGAGAACCAGAACACTAGCAGAACACAACCAATCCATCACATAGAAAGAAAATAAGAAAAGACTGATTACGGTCAAGGAAAAAAATATTGATGATATTAAATAGGTACAAGAACTGAAGCTTTAGATCTAGACCCTACAACACCACAACCAGGAATTAGGGAAGTTGTACTCTAAATTGTGGAAAAGGTATCCAAGATTCCAGATGAAGTACCAGAAGACTTGCCCCTTCCTAAAGGAAATAATTTGAAGAAGAAGAACACTGCTATGAAGGAATATCTAAAACATATGCTTATCTATCCAATTATCTCCTAGTTAGCCTCTAACAATGCGCATGGATACAAGCGCTCGACTCAAAATCCAGTTTTATTAGTCCTATTTAGTTTTTTTAAAGACTCAGTTCAATTCAGCATATGCATTAGTTTGGTTTATCATTAGCAACATTTTTAGTTATTTAAGCTCAAGACATTTCATATTAAGACATAATAAGTGGTCATTTATGTTTGATATGGACCACTTCTTTTAGTTAAGTCAAGTTTAAAGTATACATTACTGTACTCCAATAGTGTTTACTTAAGTCAATAACTTGTTATCCAACTGTTAGTGTAGAGTTAAGCCTTAGTTCCATATGGATGAGAGCCTCAACAACTTTTATAAATATGCAGTTTTTGTATGTTTTGAGGGTTCATATTTTTGGGAAGAATATAAATACATCAAACTGGTTGAACCTTCTCTGTGAATGGATTAAATATCTCTACCTGATGAATATACTCTTGTTGACAGTGTGTTTTTGTCCAAATCTACATGTGTCTTTATCTTATCTTGAATGCAGTTTTTGATTTGTGCAAAGTACATTTCATTTCCTTCAGCTATTGTATAACTCATCTTTATTGATATGCAACCTGTAAAACGAACTAATGATTTGATGAAGATATGTTTTTATTGCAACCTATGGGAGTAATTGTGTTTGGATACATGTTTAATGCATTGAAATACTATTTTGAGACTTCAAATTCTTGGAGTAGATGATTCATTGAGTTGTTTGTACTTTCCCTTTGTTTTTAGCTCTATTATCTCACTTGTCTATCATTTTTGTGCCACCATCCAAGGAGGACCCTCATCCATATCATCTTTCCAACCCAACCATGTTTTTGTCTTGGTAAAAACAACCCTCCAACTGACCAAAAAAAAATCAAATTATCACAAAAACCAACCTTTCAAAACTTGAGGTGGCCTAGCTCTTCCCTTTAACAGTCAAGTGCAAAATTTAGGACCAACATATTATGGCGTTGTTGTTAGGGAACGGAGTAACGAAACAATATTTCCCTAGGATAATGACATTGATCAGATCTAGTTTTTGATGGTGAACAAAATCTAGACACACCTAGTGACTGCAATCTTTCACCTGGCGACTCCACAATCAAAATACTCCACTGGAGGATGAGCCCAGCTTATAGAAAATGAAAATGTGGAAGGGAAAGACTAGGTACCAAGCCATCATTTTTTTCAAAGAGCTCATATTTTTCTTCATTAGTTCATTCCTGTCTTTTCCTTTACATGTGAAAAGAATTATCTTATGCTTTGTTTACTTAGATGATTATAAGCCTACAATGGTAAATCCATGAGAAGAGAAGTTCTTCCCTCTTGCATTATTGATCTTAATCTCATTCCTTCATTTGAACCCACTATCCATAATGTTGATCATATCCAAACTTCTCCAGATCATGACCAATCATGTAAGCCCATGAATAATAAATCTGATTCATCACTTATTGAAATCATTGTTCCATCTTGTAATCGACTTACTGAAATTCAATCCAGGATCAAGAAGTTTTACAAACCCCTAAATCTGCCACTTATCCTTCATGCATATCCTCCCTATTTTATTGATTACCTTCCTATGTTCAATAGAGAATACCATGTTGCATCTGAGAATCACATGGACGATTTTGAAAATTTCATTGATAATTTTCAAATTATGCATGAGGATGTAGTTATGAGGATATTATACAAATATTTATTTGGAGATGCATCATTCTGGTTCAGAAATTTGGAAGCATGTTCCATTGGTTCATGGACTAATTTTCATGTTGCATTTTTGAAATATTGGGGTGAAAGAAAATATTTTGATCAAAACTTGATTGAATTAAATGCTTTAAATATGAAGGAGGATGAAGCTCTTACCACATGAAATAGAAGGTTTCACAATTTTTATTACAGTATGCCTAAGGATATTCGACCTTCCAAAACTACTGCCATGTTGTATTATATTAAATATCAACACCTTGATCTTGTTTTTCATCTCAGAGAAAGGAGATCCTCATCACTAGGCCAATTGTTTGTTGATGCTAGAGAGATTGAGGAGAATTTTCGGGCATGTGACCGACTTCGAGATCAGGAACAGAGGGAAGAATATGAATGTCAGAGATCAGAATTGGGTTTACATTCTTTTCAGTATTGTGATCCATCATTTTAAGATTTTAATTTTCCTCTAGATCTTAAGACTATTGAATCCTATTTTTCTACTATTTAAGATTTAGGGAATTTATATAAGCAAGTTGATTCTCCATGTTCAATAGAAAATTTTTCTAGTTACGTACAAAAGGATGATTATGATTTAAATTTTCTTAGGGATTTTCAAGAATTTGATTTTGCAAAATGTAATGATAAATTTGTGGAAGAAGAAGTTGTGATTCCAAAATACCTTGTTTCTCATATAACCGATCAGAAATATTTGTTTACTTATGATGATAAAATTGATAAGGAATGTCAAGAATTTCTAGGATATCTTACTGCTCCTAATAGTTATGATGTATTTAGTATTTATGAGATGTCTTTAGCTAAGAAAGAGGATAAGAGTGTTATTAAGGTTGTAGATTTAACACATAAACGATTTGACCAATGCTATCATGAGGACATCAGATCCACTGTCTATGAAGGATCAGATCCCGCTTATGGTAGTTGTGGCTCCAAATTACAGCCTGGTTTTGAGAAGAAAAGTTTTATATCAACATGGATCAGACAGTATAGAAACAAACTAGTATACGACTATTATAACATAGAACGTGAAAGGGGCATTAATTTGTTTTATCAAGAGCATGTTTCAATCCAAGATCTCAAGAGCCATGGAGACAGTTTGCAACTTTTTCCTGTTTCATTGTTAGATTTGTAGAAGGAAGATGTTTGCATAAAAAATGGATCAGTGAAATTGAGGAAATTCTGAGACAGATCATCTATTTTGCACAGATAGAAAATGTATTGGTTAGATATTTTTATGATCCAATAGTTGATTGCATGGATTTAGTTTTTTCAAAGCTACCAAATGTTGCAAATATCACTTTGACATCCATTTGTATCTATGAGAATACATTGTATATGGAATTTGTGTTGCACATGTTGTGTTCTTTTCACGTTTTCATACAAGAAGGTATCTCAATCAACAAATTTCTTGAATGGTTACTATGGAATTTTGCTTACACTTGAGTAGAAAGTTTCAACAAATTAGAATAGGAGAATAAGCTCACTTTTTCGAGAATTTCATTTTCATTTTGTTTATATAATAGATCAAGAATAAGACTCCATATCCCAACAAAGGAACTGGGGTGTAGCTACAGTTTTTGAGTTTCAGATTGAAATAAGATAGATAGAATAGCTGGAAGACAAACATAGTGAAACCAGTTTGTGACAGTGGGAGCGATGTTTTGAGAGGTAAGGAACTTGATCTACTATTCTTAGAACCTCACAGGGAAGTGATATCCCCGGTTGGAGCCAATGTTGGTGTCAATGTTGTAACCTAGGTCTTCACCCCTGCCCTTTCCCTCTACCCTATACATCCATCAAGTCTAATTTTTGTTTCATGTTTACTAAGTTTAGTCTCCATGATTTAATGACTCAGGGTCAATGGCCCCTACCGGTCTTTACTTACTTTTCATCATTCTATTGCTTTCTTGAAAGGTGATTACATGTTTTGTTTTGAGTTTGAAACATATGTCATCATGTTTACCATTGATTGAGCATGCATTAGGTCAACCAAGTCCTTTATATGAAAATGAAACATCCAAAAAGAAAGACGCAACAATCCAGAGCAGTGGATTTCGGGCTTAAGTTGTGAGCAACAGACATATTAAATTTTTTGACGGTCGAGACCCGACAATCAATTAAGATCAATGACTCTTGTGCATTGAGAGCTTCAAAATCATGAGAGGTTTTAACCATAAAGAAATATTTAGTTTTACTCTGGGACTTTGGCGTTTATGCATCCAAGCTTGTTATTTTTTCAGTCCTAAAAATCCCCGAACGCTGAATTATCGAAGTGGATGCCATGTCACTATGGGAGATTTTAATTCAAAGAAAACACAGTTTCCTGAAGCTCGGAGCCCCAAAGTGCCGAAGTGCCAAGGCCCCTTTGTCATAAACTCGTTTTTAGCTAATGTGTCATATGCCACCTGTCAATTGATTTCAGATGACACGTGACACTCATTTCAGGTACTTTGGTTACATCATTTGCGTTATTTCAGGTGACACATGTCACTGTCATTTTTATGATACGTCATCAATTATGACAACATGATTCCATGTCACTCCGGGATATTTTAATCCAGAGAAAACACATTTTCTTGAAGCCCGGAGCCTTGAAGTGTTGGAGCCCTAAAGTTCCCAAGTGTCAGAGCCCCTTTCTCATAAACTCTTTTTTAGTTGACATGTCATATGCCACCTATCAATTAATTTCAGATGACACATGACACTCATTTTAGGTACTTTGGTTACGTCATATGCGTTATTTTGGGTGACACATGTCACTCTCATTTTTATGACACGTCATTGATTGTGAAAACATGTTTCCACATCACTCTGAGACATTGTCACTCCGAGAGATTTTAATCTAGAGAAAACACATATTTCAGAAGCCCGGAGTCCCGAAGTGTTGGAGCCCCGAAGTGACAAAGTGCAAGAGCCACAAAGTGCCAAAATGACGGAAGGTCAGAACCCTCGAAGTCTCGAAATATTAAATGATTAAAATATCTTATTCTCTGGTGAATTTTCGCAGCGATAAGAATTGGTTATTGACTTTGCGAGTTCGATCATTCGGGAGATAGCTATACTCTTCATTCAAAATATCTTGAATGTCAAATTTCTGAAGTGGCTTGCCTCATTAATTTCTTGCATTAAATTATTCTTTAAATGGTGCCAAACGAATAAAATTCCATGTTATAGGTGAAGCTATAGATTTGCAAGTCTCAAATGAATTTTTAAATCTAGCTAGTCTACAACACCAGATTACTCATCTGACAACGACTCAGATTCAAAGGAACCTGAGGTAGTTCGCGAGTATGACATGAGGACAAGGAGAAGCATAACACTAGCATACCACAACCAGTCCATCCCTGAGCACGACAAGAAGAAAAGTCTGGTTACAGTCAAGAAGTAAAATATTGATGACAATCAATAGGTACAAAAGCTGAAGCTTTAGATCCATACCTGCAACACCACAATGAGGAATTAGGGAAGTTGTACTCTAAGCTGCGGAAAAGGTATCCAAGACTCCATATGAAGTACCAAAATACTTGCCTCTTCCTGAAGGAAATAATTTGAAGAAGAAGAATGCTTCTATGAAGGAATATCTAAAACATATGCTTATCTATCCAGTTATCTCCTAGTTATCCTCCAACAATGCGCATGGATACAAGCACTCAAATTAGAATCGAGTTCTATCAGTCCTATTTGGTTCTGTCAAAGACTCAGTTTGATTCAACATATGCATCAATTTGGTTTATCATTAGAAACAATTTTAGTTATTTAAGCTCAAGACATTTTATATTAAGGCATAATAAGTGGTCATTTGTGTTTGATATGAACCACTTATTTTAGTTATGTCAAGTTTAAAGTATACATTATTGTACTCCAACAATATTTAATTAAGTCAATAAGTTGTTCTCCAACTGATAGTGTAGAGTTAAGCCTCAGTTCTAGATAGACGAGAGCCTCTACAAATTTGATAAATATGCAGTTTTTGTATGTTTTGAGGGTTTATATTTTTGGGAAGAATCTCAATACATCAAACTGGTTGAACTTGCTCTATGAATGGATTAAATATCTCTACCTAGTGAATATACTCTTGATGACAATGTGTTTTTGTCCAAAACTACATGTGTCTTTATCTTATCTTGAATGCAATTTTTGATTTGTGAAAAGTACATTTCATTTCCTTTAGCTATTGTATAACTCATCTTTATTGATATGCAACCTGTAAAAACAAATAATACTTTGATGAAGATCTTCTTTTATTGCAACCAGTGGGATTAATTTTGTTTGGATACATGTTTAATGCATTGAAATACTATTTTGAGACTTAAACTTCTTGTAGCAGATGATTCACTGAGTTTTTTGTTCTTTCCCTTTATTTTTACCTCTATTATCTCACTTGTATGTTATTTGTGTGCCACCGGCCAAGGAGGATCCTCATCCATATCATCTTGCCAACCTAACCATGCTTTTTTCTTTGTAAAACCAACCCTCCAACTGACCAACAAAAAATCAAATTATCACAAAATCCAACCTGTCAAAACTTGAGGTGGCTTAGATCTGCCCTTTAGTAGTCAGGTGCAAACTTTAGGACCAACAACATCTTTTGCTAATTTTTCTTTTATTGAAAGAAAGTATAAAAAAAGAAAACCTAGTTTTTTTATGCTAGTTAGGTCTCTTTCTTTCTTTGCATTGCTTTGCATTGTTATTTGAAAAAGAAAAGAATTAACGTAGCGTTGTGTTTTCTTCTCATCTTGAAATAATTTCAAAAGAAAAATAAGAAAGAAAATCCTTTCATTTTATCTTTTGTTTCGCTCCAAAGTTGCATTGGGCATTTTGCATAGAAAGGAGAAAAGAACGTATCTTTATCTTTGAAGGATTGTTCATGCATTTTCTTTCTTGAAACTCTTTTTCATTTGAAGTATTACTGTAAAATTTTATTTTCCAGTGTTCTTATCAGTTTCATTTTTGCAAGAGTCTCAAACAACATCAGTTTAAATTTTGTTCCTTGAGTAAGAAAAGACCCTAAAATGAACACGCTAATCTAAAATATATTAGTAACACTTTTTCTAGGGTTCACCAATATCTTAGGCTAGGCACTTGGATTAGGTGTGGAGAGTTAAACTCTCCAAGGCCAAAAAAAAATTAAATCAGGTGTCTCCACTAGGGTGTGAGAAATCCACCTTGTAATTACTCAATCCGGGAAGCTCCTCTCACACAGGAGTCAAACATGAGGGCGCATGGAGGACGATGATGGAGATATCCATTCCTGATCCTGACAAAGTGTTTGGGAGAGTGTGTATTGGGGGTGAATCCTATAGCATTACTGGACTGACTTGTGTCAAACCTCTGAGACACTTGGATCCACCCAAGGTACTCTAATAGTGATTCTGGAACTGTCGCATTTAAGGCCTCAGGAGGATCCTCGGGATTAGTTAACATACCCATACACTTGCTTGGATGTTGAATGTACCCCCCTAGTTGTTGATTACAAGTTGGTGACCTAGTTTCCATTATATAGGTTGAAACATAGATGAATATGAGGGGTGTATCACGGTACCTGAGGCATAATCTGTATTCTCTAGGAGACACCTGAAGGGACCAGTGGTCAGAGGTCTAGGTAACTGCTTCTCCTAGCAAGTCGTTTGCCTTTGTGAATGCTTTGGATGATCAAGACTTCATCTCCCTGGGTTGGAAGAATTCAGAAGGGTCATTTGTTTGGCTTGGATATTTTTAGTCTTTACTTCTTAGTGGTGTTCTCTATGCTCCCTAGTTTTCCATAGAAAATTTATCAATCATTGATTTGGGTCTATGACCTAAGGTGGTAGATCTCCCATTTCGCCAGTCGTGAGAAATTTTTGGTCTTTCTCTTAGAAACATGAAGCCACCTCTTTATAGGCATTGCTTTTTATACCACTGATTTACCAAAGTTAGTGTGTGAGACTTTTATAGACTTGAATGATCCGACATGGGAAGAACCTGTGCATAATATATTCATGGCTAAAGTTATTGATGATACCAACCAAGGAACCCCTTTGCAAGGGGATTCTTGTGCTTTTCCTTTCTCTGGAAACATTGGTGTCCCTTTGATGGCCACTTTGTACATTCCTCGATTGAATGCGAGACTACCGGTTTGGTTGGGTACCATTCCAAATGTCCCGAATTATCTTAATGCTTATCAGTTAAGAATATTATGTCATGGGCATCATGTTGATTTTCCTTCGTCAACAAAGTATTCTCCTCGTCCTTCTACCTTCTTTGGTGAAAGTATAGATACTAGTAATCGGAAGTCTAAATGAAATAGAACGAGGAAGAATAGGAAGAAGAAATCACCAGCCTTTGCAAGTCATGGTAGATATAGGTCATAAACCTCTGTAATTCATTTTGAAGACCAACACCCAGCCTCTGCAAGTCATGTTGGGGGAAAACAACCAACCCTTGCTAGTCATGTTAGAAAGTTGTAAACAACCTTTGTGAGTCATGTTGGTGGGAAAAGTCCAGTCACTTCTAGTTATACTGGAGATAGGTCTGTAGCCTTTGTGAGTCATGCTATCGACCCATCACCAACCTCTGCAAGTCATGTTGGAGATGTGAAACCAACCACTGCTAGTCATGTTGGGGGCATTGATTATATTGAGAAACATAGACGGATAAGACATAAGAATAATTTGCCTTGTAATATTTGCAAGGGAGATCATCTTACTCATATGTGCCCTGGAATTCCAGAGGCATGAAGATTGTGGTCCTTGTTTGCATGCTCTTTTGATTCTAAGTCTTTTAAGGTTTCCCCACAGTCTATTTAGCCATTGGTTGGAAAGATTGGTCATTTCGATGCAATCTTAGACTGATCCCACTCCTCTTTTGGGGGGTGATGCGCCTTTAGACCATGTTGTCTCGCAACCTATTCAGTCAATGGTTGAGAAAGTGGTCGTGTTGATACAATCCTTGGTCGATCCCACTCTTATCTTGGAGAGTGTTGAGTCTACCAAAGTGGTCATGCTGATCCAATATTTGACTGATCCCACTCTTCTCTTGGAGAGTGTCGAGTCTACCAAAGTGGTCATGCCAATGAAATATTTGGTTGATCCCACTCTTCTCTTGGAGATTGTTGAGTCTACCAAAGTGGTCATGCTGATGCAATATTTGGCTGATCCCACTCTTCTGATGAGGAGTGATGTGTCTATCGACTATGTTTTTAGCATTTCCAGTTCAATACTTTTAGAACAAGGGGGGTTTCCACTCACTTCTAGCACACCCCCTCCAAGTCCTAGGATGGTTTCCTTTGATTGGAATGACCTTGTTGAGACTCACCTTCCTTCTTATACACCCTTTCAAATAAGGGTTGAAGTTAATTCAAAACAAAATTACCGATGTATTGTAGATGAAGGAGCCTCTGCAAGTATTTTATCATCCTCAGCTTGGAAATATTTGGGTTCTCCTGAGCTTGTGTTTTCTTCACACAAGTTGTTGGCTTTTGAAAGACGTCCTAGTGAGTATTTGAGAATTTTCCCTCAGTTTCCTATCTCGTTAGGTGGGAATATTTTCCTTATCGATGTTATAGTGGTGTAAGGCCCGTTAGATTTCAATATGCTTCTTAGGTGTGATTATGTATATGCTATGAACAATGTTGTGTCTATGCTCTTCCAGGTGATGCATTTCCCTCACAATGGAAGCATTGTAACTATAGACCAATTGGCATATGATAATCACCATCCTAATTCGAGATTAGTTCAGGCTGCCCATTTATATGTTCCTAGTATTCATGTAGACTCTACCTTGCCACAGGTTAATTATGTGGATATTATCCTTGATGTTCAATTGGTTTTGATTAGTAACCTACGCAATCATGTTTTCCTTCTCAAGACATGGTATCAACAATTGATCAGTCTTTTTATCCAATGGGGGCATGGGAGCCCTTGCTTCCCCCTCTTGGTCCGAGTGGTCTTGAGTTTCCTTTTGAGTCTGATCTCACTATTTGTAGATCCTCAAACCCCCGTGATTTGATTATTCGCTGATAGACTCTACTAGTACTGGCCAAAACCTCCATCATCATATGGAATATGGTCAGTTTGCTTCACTCTTTGGGACTATCAATTCTCCTCATTCGTGTGATTTCTCAGATTTTGAATTGCCTTCGGATGAGACTATCCTTGAATCCATGACTACGGTTTCTATACCATGGGAAGACTTACACCATGGTTTGTTTTTTCTTCCCTTTTGGGAGACTTTCCAAGTTGACTATCGAAAAGACTCTTGGTTAGAGCCTAGCAATGAGCTCTAACTAAACTACTACCATGCATGAGTCGTAAGGATATGCGGTACCTTGTACATATTGTATAGTCCAGGTTTGTTGCTTTCAAGTTTTGTGTTTAGTAGAACCTCTTCTTTTATGAAGTTTCTATCTATATTGGATTTATTAATTTCTGGATGAGTGTTATTGACCTTATATACAAGATCTTGGAGACTTTTTACTTTGACATTTGTTAGTTGTATTGATCCATTCTAACATGTATTCACCTTGAAACTGGCATATAGGTTAGATTTTTCCTACTTGCATTTTTTGGCATTATCTGTTTCCTGGTTCATTTTAGCCTTAGGATCGACCCCACTGAATTGTGACATTAACCTTCCTTGCTGATATGTGTGTTGTACTTTATGTGGTAGAACCTTCCTTCCATAGGCATACTAGTTAGAGCCTTGTTTTCCATTTGGTTCCCATGCCGAAGTACTTCATAGGCATGCGAGTCTTGTTTTGTCCCTCCATGACTTTGTGTTGAATCCTCATAGTTCTTCTTCATCTTTCTTTGTCCTATACCCGAGGGAATCCCATAAAGCATGGTTTGTTGTCTTTCAAGCTCACTTAAACTTTGAAAGAAACATCTAATGAGAGTTCATTTATTCTTTTCGGTCTCGTCTGGATTACTTGAGAAAAGAAGACCCCCTAAAGTCTTCTTTAAGACCTTTTTAGACTCTCTAAAATTGAAAAGATTGCCAAGGGATCTTGTTGCCCTTCATGAACATATGTATGATGATAGTTTACCCCTTTTTAAGTCCAGACGGTTAATTTACAAATAAAGGTATGCCTTAGGAGCTTTGGTTCGCTAGGAGAGCACTCTCAGGTGTAATTTTAACCCTTTTTTGGGCCTGAGGGATTAATTTTTTTAAAAAGGGCCATTCTTCCTGGTTTTGGTTTATCTCTTTTTCGGGCCTTGGATATTACTTACGAAAAAGGAACCCCCTCTGAGTCCATAGTTAATCTCTTTTTCAGACTTCCTAAATATGAAAATATCTTCGAGTGACCTTGTTCCTTTCAAACTCGTTAATTGGTCCATAAATAACATCTATTGGCATAAGTTTAACCCTTTTTTCAGCCAATAGATTATCCAGGAAAAAGGTATTCCTTCGGAGAATTGTCTTTCCGGGAGAGTTCTATTAATTTATATTTTAAACTTTTTCACGCTAAGGAGACCAAACTTAGAAAAATGTTGTGAGTCCATAGTTAAGCTCTTTTCAGAATCCTTAAAATTGAAAAGATAGCCAAGTGATCTTGTCTCTGTCACACTCGTTAAAATGGTTTTGATGAGATGTCCTCTTAGTATATGTTTAACCCTTTTTCGAACCAACTAGAATAGTTATGAAAAAGGAACTCCATGGAGTCTTCTTTTAGCGTTTTTTCAGACTCTCCAAATATGAAAAATCACTGAGCTTACCTTCTCTGGGCTCGTAAAACTTAACATGGAAGGGGTCTTCTTGTGTCATACCTAATCACATCACATGTCTCATCCTTGCGTCTTTTTCCTAATTCCGACTTCATGTTTCTATTAAATGAGCCATTAAAGCATTCCTTCAATGCAAGCCTTGCAACACTTTTTTCCCTTGTGATCTGGCACCTTGACCCATGGAGGAATTTTCCCGAGTGTTCTTATCCTGCACATGTCTCCTTGCACTAAGAATTAGTATGTTCCATGCACTTGGAACTAGTTTTATTTCCTGTGACACTTGTTCCTCCTTTGTAACGTATCATTTTTTTATTTTTTTCAAGCTCGTTAAAAATTTGAAAAAGACAAAAAAATCAAATATTCCAAAAAGAGGGGACGTGATATACATTTTGTTTTTCGGTAGCAAGATAGTCTCCCTTGAACAAAAAAAATCATTATGTTTGTTTTCTAAGCATTGGGACCTAGTATGACCTTAGGAATCCATTTTCATTACATAGAGTTGTGTCCTCCTCCGTTTGGTTACTCTTCCAAACATATGGAGAGTTTTTGGTTCCTTCTGTATCAAAGACTTATGTCAATTTTCATTTTCCTTAGTCTCATCATTTTTTCATTATTTTATCCAAGGGAAGGTTTATCCAACCTGAGTCGGCCATTCTGTAGTTTATCTCTTGACTTTCATGAGTCAGCCATCCCGAGAGTCCAGTCAAGTTCGAATTCAAAATCAATGAAGTTTTGTGCTTGATGATCTAGATCCTCTAGTCTTTCCTCGACGACATGTCGAAGACCTCAAGGTAGTGAGTCTTACACTCCTATTGTACTCCTACCTGAGTTTTGAATATCTTGAATTTGTTCCTTGAGATATGAAGTCCTCATCTCCAACTATATGTGTCAATTCTTCTTGAAGATGCATATTGTATTGTACTTTTATATCTTCAAATGATTTTGAGATGAATATGTGTTATGTATTTCTCGCAACTACAATTTATATAGACATTTATATGACATTGATCTGCAATGTACTTAATTGGCAACCATTCTTAGTTCATCTCGAGCATGGGTATTCCCACCTTGGAGATATTATCATTGTTTTGTAGATGACATGATCCCAAACACTCATCTTGGGCTCACTCAACTCCGTGCCTTCCCACTGGTAAATATACTGTAATGTATTTAAACCTTCAGTTTCTCTTTTGACCTCACACATTAGGGGGTATCTATTATATTCCAAAATGCCTTATCTATGCATACAAGACATTGGCCTTTCCTTTTGCATACTTTTCCAAAATAATGTTGAGGCTGCTTCATAAAAAACCATTTTTTGGAAAGTGTATGCACCCTGCTGAACTAATAGCCTGCCTACACACGCATGCTGCATACTAGTTAGCCTGCCTACATATGCGAGCTGGATACTAGTTAGACCACGTTTACTACAAAAGTTGCAATAAATATAAAATTGCAAGGAATTTGACGGATTTTACGGGTTATTGAGGGTTTCCCAACCATTTTACCCATTATAGCCCATCCCCAAACCGAATAACCATATTTTTTTCATATGAAAAGAGGTCTTGGGGTCTCATTTGAAAATACAAGAAAGAGAATAAGAAAACTCTGCCAAAATCCCTTCCCCTTCTTAGCCCATGTTTTTCATCCTATTCTAAGTTTTGGCTTCAACATTCCCCTCCGAACCTTTCTACTTATACAACCATTTATCCTTTCCCAAGTGATAAGTTGGTTGTGAGAAGCTTGCATGGGATTGATTCACTTGGAGCCACGATAGAGGAGCCCAGACATGGTTCACGGAGTGATTGCTGATGAATGTTGTAATTTTTGTGATATTAATATCAAATAGAAGAGTTCATTATTGTCCCAAAACATTGTGTCTATATGCTTTTATTGATTTATGCATTTATGTCTATATCTGAACATTGAATGTGATAAGTAGATATCTTATGTGTTGTAGCATTGTTTTCCTAAGATTGTTGCACATTATCTTTGGGAGGAGGCCTGCAATATAGAAAGCTACAAAGGATAAGGAGGTCTACACCAGCCGTAAGGACCAAAGGTACATCTACTGACGTTATTTCCTCTCTCTTGTCTTTCATTTTAGATAGTTTTGGGGTAGCTTAGGAATATAACTATCTTTTAAGGGAAGTCAGTGCTCTGCCTGTACCTCGACCCAGTATAGGGGGATTTTACCCGTAGCAGGTTCAAGTGTCCCTTGGTGTTTAAATGATCTATGAGAACCCATTTGAACCTCCTTAGACAGCTTGAAACCCTGCTACAACTCAGATTTATCAGACTGTTAGAGTTTGCAGTGCAATTTCAGGATTTGATGCAAATTTTCCTGTAGGTGATGTTTTCAAATTTTCTCCAAAACGACTAATTGGGTCGGGATGATTTTTGTTTAACAAGTCAATTATATTATGATTCATCTCCACAAGAAATTTTAGAATAACCCATATCAAAATTTAAAATTTATGATGAAAATACGATTCTACTATGTACTATTTTTTTGTAAATTGTTTCAATTTAGTTCGCAACGCACAGTCAAGTTTGCAATGCACAGTCAAGTTTGTAGTGCATAGTCAAGTTTGCAGTGCACTTTTGAAAATGGAAATGAAGATAATAAATGATAAATATTCCTTTTGAAAATGACCCTTGGAGATGTTGAATGATGTCCAGGCGCTAAAAACAATATTGGTTCTAACAACCTCGACCTTCAACCGTTAGTCGATCCACCTTGACTAGAATTTCACTGAAAATAATATAAAAACCCAACATTCTCTCACTTGTTGTCTTCTTTTCAAAAACAATATATTCGTGAACTTTAGTTCATAGAACCAGGGTATCAATACCCATTTTCTCTTTACATCGAGAGAACTTCACAACACTCACAAACTTGGTCAACGAGTCTGCAATGTTTTCCAATGTGTGTACTTTCTCTAGTAGAATCTTGTTACTTTCCACCATGTCTCTTACAAAATGGTATTGTACATGAATGTGCTTAGTATTTGAATGATAAGAAAGGTTATTTACCAAAAATATTGCGCTTTGAATGTCACAACTTACCTTCATAGCTCTCTACTCAAACCCGGTTCATGTACAAAACCTTTGCATCCATACCGCTTCTTTGCTTCCATGAGTGGCCTCCATGTATTCATTTTCTGTTGTTGACAAGGCTATAACCACCTGTCACTTACTCATCTAGCTTATTTCTCCACCAAACATCTTGAAGACATATCCGTTGGTCAACCTCCATTGATCCATATCTCCAACCCAGTCGAGGTTGACAAAGACATGTACATTTAATTTACCATTGTTACCTCCAGGTATTTCTTGGTAGCATATAACATAGTCCTTCGTGCCACATAAATACCTGAATACTCTCTTGACAACTGTCTAGTGCTCATTTCCAGGTGTCGACATGTATCTTCTCAACACTCCCACTTCATGGGAAATGTATGCTCGAGTGCATACCATCACATACATTAGACTACCAATAACACTTGCATAGGGAACATGTGCCATATCCTCTATTTATTCCTATGTCTTTGGACACTATTCAACAATAATCTTTTCTCCCACAAGAATTAGCACCTTCACTAGTTTCCAATCCTGCATGTTGAACCGTTTCAGAACTATTTCAATATACTTCATCTAATTCAACCAGATCTTTCTAGTGGCTCTATCTCTCTTAATATCCATTCCCAGAATGAAGTTAGATGCACCAAGATCCTTCATGTTGAACTTGGAGGGTAAATACTTCTTCACCTCCTTTATTGCATCCATGTTGTTTCCAATCAACAACATGTCATTGACATACAAAGATACATATATGAAACACCCACTTTCCTCCTTGGAATATAAACATTGATCAACCTTGCTTCTCACAAATCCAAAACTAAGGATGTATGTGTCGAACTTCTAGTACCACATCCTTGGCGATTACTTTAGACCATAAAGGGATCTTTTCAGTTTGCACACCAACTCTTTCTTTCCATTTAATACAAATCCTTCAGATTATTTCTTGTAGATTTCTTCTTCCACATCCCCATGTAGGAAGGATGTATTCACATCCACCTTCTCTATTTCTAGATCAAATATTGCAGCTAGAGACATTAGTACTCTAATGGAAGTTATTTTTGCAACATGGTAAAATCTTTGTGTACCGTGTGATTGCTTTTTCATTTATATTTATGATTAAATTCTTCTTCTCCTTTGCTAGGTTTGGTGTGGAAGTGTATCTCATTTTTTGACAAGTGGTATCAGAGCTTAGGTCTTCCGTGACATGTGTGTTATCATAGCCGGCTTATGCTTTGAAAAGTGTATCAGATCTTGATTTACCAATCTTGAATATGAGAACTAAACTCTAGGTATAGTAAGAGTTGTACGTCATAAATTGTGTTAAAGATCATGGTAAAGAATGTCGAGCAATTCAATTATAGAGATAGAAAAATTCAATGGCCATAATTTTGAGCTTTGGAAGCTTAAAATGGAATATCTTCTCGTAGATAGATAACAATGGACAACGCTATGTCTAGGTACCTAGTTGACAGACATGTCGACGAAAGAATGGGAGAAACTCGAAATATGAGCAAGAAGTACGGTTCGGCTTTGTCTTGCAGATTTAGTGCTGATGAATGTCTCAGGTGAATATTTAGCCAAGAAAATATGGGACAAGCTAGGAATTTTATACCAGTTGAAATCTATGGTGAATAAGTTGTTTCTCAGAAAGAAACTGTATCTTCTGAGAATGAGTGATGGCATGAGTTCAGTGACTAAGCATTTAAATGCATCTAACACCATTTTAATCTATTTATCATTTGTGGATATTAAAATCACTGAGGAGGAGAAGTGTATAATCCTATTATGTTCTTTTCCAGACTTGTTAAGAACCAAACTTCAATATAGCATAGAAAAACCTCAGGAAAAGTACTCAACGCCTTGAGAAAGAGATTCTTCAAGGGGGAAACCTCCTTTTACCCCACTTAAATGTTCAAGTACAAGATGATTCAAAATGAAAATGTCTCCTTGGTATATATAGGAGACTAGGAGGTATAATTACAAATAAT
>JZKD02S1839030.1:311123-327674 GCA_000966675.3 Picea glauca
ATAACATTACTAATCTAAATTACAACTAATGGCCTAGAGCCAACATAAATAAAATAGCATTACTAATCTAATATGCCCCAATTAAGGGGTAATGAGCTAATATTAGGGCTTAACAAGACTCCTGAGATAGATTAGTCGTGGTTATTAGGAGTAATACAACCATACTAGTGCTAGAGGATGTGTTTGATTTTTTGCTGTCAGAAGAAATGAGAAGGAAGAACATGGAAGGATCGACCAAAGATTCTCTAGTAGTGAGAGGCCAACCGATAGACATAGATAAAGGCCGATTCTCTAGTAGAAATTCAAGTCAAAGGGTATATCTAAATCCCCGATTCAGTCGATACAAATATGGTAAAAATGTGGTAAATCTAGGAATTATAAAAATCACTATATGTCGAAGGAAAAAAAAGTTAGTGTTGGATCCAACAAGAAGCAGTTGACTGAGAGAAAGACAACCCAGGATAAGGGAGGTGATGTGTACATGGATTCAACCAATACATAGTTGGATCAAGATGTTTGATTGATCAAATTAGGAGAATCCTATCATATGATACCACACAAAGAATGGTTCTATGAATATGAATGATATGATGGGGGTGATGTGTTCTTGGGGGATGACTCGAAAACCAGAATTGTTAGACAAGGAAGAGTTCAACTGATATTGCAGGATGGGAGAAAAATAACCCTTCTAGGTGTGCTACACATTCCAATTTTGGAAAGAAACCTGATATCTATCAGTATTATGAGTGATGTTGGAGTGCATACTCTATTTAAAAAGGATTCGTGCAATATGTTCAGAGGTGCGATGGTCTTAATGAAAGGATTTCATGTTGTTACCTTATACATATTGTTACAGAATGTCAACTCAACTAGATGCAACAACATCATTGATCCTGATATTGACTTGAATGAAACTCAATTTCACTCAACGTTGACTCAAATAGACTTGACTTGAGCTAGGTCGGTTCAAACCGACTCAACAAGACATAATAAAATTGACCCGGCCATGCTATGGCATGAGAGGATGAGACACATTGGAGAAAACAGAATTTGAGCTATGCAAAGAAAGGGTATGGTCGAAGGGTTTCATGAATGTGGTTTGGAGGTCGACTTTTGTGAACATTTCATATATGGAAAACAAAGTTTGGTGAGGTTCCCATCTAGAGCGACAAGGGAAAGTGGGATTATAGAGTTGGTGCATAGTGATGTTTTTGGAATGGTTATAGTTCATTCACTTGGTGGATCCCTATATTATGTCTCCTTCATAGATGATTTTTCTAGGAAGACATGGATATATTTCCTAAGGAAGAAATCAGGGGTTGTTGAGAGATTTAAGGAGTTTCAATATCTAATGTAAAACCAGATAGATAAAATACTTAAGGTGTTGAGAAATGACAATGGTGGTGAATTTTGTGGAAAATAATTTGACCAGTTCTATAAGTAGTGTAGAATAGCATGCCAAAATACCACACCATATACCCCACAACAAAATGAAGTTGCTGAGAGAATGAAAATAACGTTTATGGATAAAGAAAGGAGCATGCTCAGTGGTGTTGGGATCACACAAGAATTCTTGGTCAAGGTAGTCAACATTGCAAGATATCTAATGAATATGTCTCCTTCGTTGGTGCTAGTCGACATGAATCCACATGAGGAATGGTCAGGTAATAAGGATTTGGTTACACATATAATTTTTTTTTTATATGATGCATTTGTGCATGTTACCAAGGAAAAGAGGATCAATATGGACAAGAACGAAGTCAAATGTATGAAGTATTTTCATTGGATATAAAGAAGCAATGAAAGGATATAAGCTATGGGATCCTGCATCAAGGAGAACAATGTATAGTTGAGATGTGGTCTTCAGATAAGTTGGAGGTAAGTCTGAGCCTAAGGATTTTTTTTCAGATTGAGAACAATCCCGAGACAATGCATTTTGAACTGAGGAATGAAGAAGATGATTCAAATGAGTCGACTGAATCTGGGGAAGATGTGGAAAAATAGACTCTGATGGTAAGGAGGTCAGAAAGAGTAAGAACACCCGTCGAAAGGTATATTTCTCCCGACTTTGTTTTTGCATTCGTGCTAACTATCATTGATGATGATCCCAATTCGGTCGTTGAGGCAGTTGACTCAACAGAGGTTAAACTATGGAAGGAAACCATGGTCGAAGAGATTGAATCCTTGCAAAAGAGTGAGACATGGGATTTAGTCAAGTTACGTAGTGGAATAAATCCCTTCAGTAGAAAGTGGTTATTCAAGAAGAAGATGAATGTTGCAGGAAAATTTGAGAAGTTCAAAGCTCAAATGGTAGCAAAAGGTTATTCCCAAGTTGAGGGAGTCGACTTCGGTGGTATTTTTTCCCTTGTTGCAAAACTAACTTCCATTAGAGTAATAATGTCTCTAGCTACAACATTCGATCTAGAAATAGAAAAAATGGATGTGAAGACTGTTGATATTATGGTAGCTGCGGGAGGTATTTATCTCCACGTGTAAACCTGACAAGAATAGAATATTTCGGGAAGCAATAAGAAACCCTAATTAGTTGGATAATAACCCTAGAAGACAAGTCAACTTAAGAGGATAATTTGTATTGAGTTATTAGCCTCCAAGTGAAGAAGTCGGCTAAAGGAAATATTATATACTAAGTAAATAGGCACCTAGAATGACAAGTCAATCCAGGTAGTTTGCCAGTTTTAGTATAAATATAGGAGGTCAGTCTTCATTCTGGCAGGTATTCTCAAAAATGCAGTAGCACACTTGTGCGCACTGCAGTTGGGCAATTTTGTGTTCAAGTTTTGGAGAAGCTGCTGCTGCCATTCTATAGTCTCGGTCTTCTCTGGGTTTGGACTTTCTGATCAGTTTTGTTATTCTTTCTTGGTGTGCTATCCTTAGAGATAGGTGCACTATCTTGTTTGGCTATCTAGCCTAGGGTTTCCTTCCAGAATGATTCTCTGTCAAGGTTAAGGTGCTCGGGGGTGGATTCGGCCTATGGTTGGGTGACAATAGTGATATTGTCTATGGTTAAATGAGCACATTCATTATATTCTAACAAAGACAACATTCCTACATGGGGACCTGGAAGAATAAATCTACATGAAACAACTTGAAGAATTTGTAGTAAATGGAAAGCAAGAGTTGGTGTGCAAACTAAAAATATACCTTTATTATCTAAAGCAATCGCCAAGGATGTGGTACCAAAATTTTGAAACATACATATTTAGTTTGGAATTTGTGAGAAGAAAAGTTGATCATTGAATATATTCCAAGGAGGAAGGTGTGCATTTTATATATGTAGCTTAGTATGTTGATGACATGTTATTGATTGGAAACAACATGGATGCAATAAACAAGGTGAAGAAACAACTATCATCCACGTTCAAAATGAAAGATATCGATGCAACTAACTTCATTTTGGGAATGTATATTAAGAGAGATTGAACCACTAGAAATATTTGGTTGAAACTTGAAATAGTTTTGAAACAGTTCAACATGTGGTATTGCAAACCAGTTATGGTGCCAATTCTTGTGGGAGCAAGGCTTACTACTGAATAGTGTTCAAAGACATAGGAAGAAATATATGACATGCCACATGTTCCCTATGCAAGTGTTGTTGGTATTCTAATGTATGTGATCACCTGCACTTGACCAGGTGTTTCCCATGTAGTGGGAGTGTTGAGTAGGTACATGTCGACACTTGAAAAGGAGCACTGAACAATTGTCAAGAGAGTATTCAAGTATTTGTGTTGCATGAAGGACTATGCTATATGCTACCAAGGAATACATGGAGGTGATAGTGGTAAATTAAATGTACATGGCTTTGTTGAAACTGATTGGGGTGGAGATCTGGATCAATGGAGGTTAACCAACAAATATGTATTCAAGATGTTTGGTGGGGAAATAAACTATATGAGTAAGTGATAGGCGGTCATAGACTTGTCAACAACATAACATGAATACATGGTGGCCACTCATGGAAGAAATGAAGCGGTATGGATACAAAGGTTGTGTTCATTTATCAAGTTTGAGAAGAGAGATATGAAGGTATGTTTCAAAACTGAAAGCTCAATATTTATGGAAAAGAATCCTACTTATCATTCAAAGACTAATCACATTGATGTACACTACCATTTTGTAAGAGACATGGTGGAAAGTAACAAGGTGCTACTAGAGAAGGTAGACACATTGGAAAACATAATAGACTCACTGACCAAGTCTGTGAGTGATGGGAAGTTCTCTTGGTGTAAAGAGGAAATGGGAATTGTTGCCTTGGGTGCATGAATGAAAGTTCAATAATCTCCTATTTCAGCAAAGAAGACAACAAGTGGGAGAATGTTGGGTTGTTATATTCTTTTCAATGAAAGTCGAGTCGAGGTGGATCGACTAACGGTTGAAGGTCGAGGTGGATTGACAAAAAATCAAAGGTCGAGGTAGCCAGTCAGGTGAAGTTGAAGTCAAAGATATCGAAAAAAAATCAACCAAGAAGAGGTCGAAGTGCAGGCATGAGATGCCTGACTAGAGACCAAATGAAGATCAACTCATAGTCGAATGGTAATCTGACTTGGAGTCGACTGTAACAAAATCCTGAGATTTTTGGATTTTGTAGTCAATGATTTGCATGGATCTATAATCAAATTTGGGTGCCAAGTATTTATGTTTTTTCCTATTGTAAATCCTATAAAGAGGCATGTTTTAGGGCTGTAAAGGATAATGCAAAATAGGCTAATGCATGAGTAAATCATAGGTTGCTAGTCATGTAGATGTAAGTGGGACTGGCTATAGGGTTTTTAATGCACATGAAAGAGGGTATTATGTCTATTTTGTATTAGGTGTGGACAAGGTTAGACATGTAACCTTTTATTCATATTGAATAAGACAACAGGAGAGAAAAATGCTCAAGGAATGTTGGTTTTCCCTTTTTGGGTTTCCAAGGTAAAATATCTCTTTACTGTTTGATTTCCTTGTCATTTACATTCTTGATAAAATTATTCTTCTCCTCTACTAGGTTTGGTGTGGAATTGTATCTCATTCCCTGACAACCAAGACCCAGGAACCCTACGCTATGTGAAAAAGGAGCCAAGCGTTACCTAGAGAGAAGGCCCTTTGTAAAAATGATCGTGCTAATGTAGTCATCCATTTACATTTTGGGGCCTATCGTAACCATTAGATCAAGTAATCCTTCTCAGTCGTTGATCCCTGAACCTTAGATACCCTTATTGACCATCGGATGCAAGCCATGGTCATTCGACGTTGACCCACTCTAGGTGTAAGAGAGTTTGAAATGACTGGAAATCCTGAATGTTGAACTCGTGAATTAACATGAGTCGTTGATCTGAGAATCCTTCAAGATATCTCTCAACCATTAGATCGAGAAATCAATGTTAACCATTGATTGGATTGGTGAGGCCTATGGTCATTCATTTTTGACTCATTATAGGATTAAAAAGTTGTTAAACGACCAGAACTCTCGAATGATGAAGTCATGAAGTCACGTGGGTTGTAGATCTAAGGATCCTTCGGGACCCTTCTCGACCATTAGATCGAGTATAGTGGGAGGATAGGGTAAGTGGTACCTTTAACCAACAACAATAATTCATTCTCACTTTATGACCTCTTCAATAGGTAACCCTTCGGGGAATTGAAGGGTTAAGAACGGTAAGAGTCACAAACTTGTAAATCCCCAAAGTGGAGAAATCCCACCAACCACTAGATAGTAGGGAAGAACTCATGAGTGATAGGAGCCGTTGATCTAAGCGTCTATTGGGAACCTTCTCGACCATCCAATCAACTAGTGGAAGGATAGCGTAAATACTTCATAGAAGTATTACTATGGGAAACGTATGGAAAAAGGGGTGAGAACATCCTGAAGCACCCAAGGCCGAAGTACGTGAGAATGAATTATAGAACTTTGGGACTTTAAATATCCAGGAGATTTGATATGTTGGTGCATAATAATATCGTTGAGGCATTGAAGGATGAAGTGCATGGCAATAGTTCTAGAAATTCAAAACTCTGGGAATCCGGGGAAAATCTCGAGGATGTAGGAAGGAGGTTTAAACGTCGAAGCGCTGAAGTGCCGAGGCACCATGATTCCCTCAATGAAGTGTCAATCTATAATAGGATGGGCCCATGTATGCCATGGTGACATGGCATGCCTGGATAGTTCCACATCGCATTGTGGGATTGGATGTCAAGTAGGCGTGGGACCCATTTCCTGGTCAGGTTTAAACTATGCATTAAGTGCGGATAAATCTTATCCGTGAGATCCAAGGGTGAATATAATATCCACCATAGATTCTGGAGTGGAAAGAGACTCCAGGAATTCGGGTCTCCGAGAATATTTAGTTCTATACAAAATAGTGTGGAAAGGCCGAAGTTCGGAGGACTTGTTTCCAACACCGGTCGCGTGGTAAGGTAAAAGAGATAACTAGAAGCACCAAGGGTCTAGAAGTGAATAAGCTCGTGATGACTCGGTAGAGACTTTGCCTACAACCAATCCTCCAGTGGCCATGTCATCACTAGAGGATGATGAATGAGGTCTTTTCAGTGCCATGTAGGATTGTACGAATGAATTAAATCCATGTGGATTCCACATAGCGAAGGGGTGGTCATTGGCCAATAATACCCCAAAAAATTCAAAAGGCCATAAATTTTGAACCAGAACTCGATTTTGGACGAGTTTATAGTTGTTGGAAAGCTCTCAGAGAGAAGAAGGAATTAGTACCCTTATTTGAAGAATTCATATAAGTTGCACGTAAACACAGGGTGCATGGATCTCCGATTCATGAACTAACCTCTATCCATATGTGATTGGTTATGAGACGTCCTTTAACGTCACATCGAATCACTGAGATATCAAAATTTCGAGCACATCCAGGTAATAAAAATTCTGAGTGGTACAAGGTCCGTTTGACTCCCATTGAATCAGATAAATGGTGGAGGTTTCTCCTCCTTATATCTGATGGTCAGGATCCAACGATGTTACCCCAAGGGTATCCATCCTCTATTGAACCCACATCTGACTCATCATCCAATTCATGTGGCATGCCACATGGTGGTTGTAATACTCAACATGTGGCACTCATTTTCCCCATGGATCCTTGTCCAATTTGGCCAAATCCACGTGACATGTGGCACCACGATGGGATGAAACATGGCCTTCTTTCATCATGACACATGGACCAATTGTCATGTGCTACATCACCACCAGGTTCCAGATATCAGGTCTTTACCTCTAGTGTTAACATGGAGTTCTCCTGATGCCGGGGATTATGAGAGGATCAATTAATACTAATCATGTAGTTACAATATCGCTAATTAGTTTTATCACGAGTTACGATTCCTTGAGATATATGACCGAGGTTTCTTTTCAATAGATCTAACGATTATCAAAGTCTTCTCAAACAACCCACAACAAGATAATTACTCTAGGATTTTAACGGTTGAGATTCGTTCATCGACTCATAGATAGATGGTTCTTGTCTCAACATATATCAAACCTTGACGAGTATTTGTATGTCTAGAAGTGTAAATTGATCTGAGGGCTCGATGCTGAGATATGTCATATTGGTGTATTAGGCCCATACAATAGAAGATGCATGGAGTCCAAGGTTCCAAGTCATTCATGGTTCCATGATGGCTTATGACTGAAATATTGTATTATTTTTAAATACACTAAATGGTGGGATCTGACTCAAGTTCCTGTAGATATATGTTTGATCTGGATTTATGAGAGAAACAAAATGAATAACAGATATAATAACATAGAGATAACAAAAAATATCCAATGAACAATAAATTTTGTTGAATAAATGAAATAGGATGAAACTATAAAACTGCAGAACTGAAAAAACTTTCTCGAATGGTGGTAGTTATCTCTAAGAAAATATGTGGTTGCTACGCTCATCCGCCTGATCATAATGATTACAATGAGGCTCCATAAGCCTTTTTACCAATACTCATGAATGAAAAAACCCTAGACATCCAAAAACCTAACCCTAGGAGGTGAAACGCCAAAAGTTATGTGGGCCCCTATGGTTAAGTTGGTACCTCAACTTTCTGGGGTCGTAACTTTTGCATATGACCTCCATTTTAGGTGTGTTCTAGCCCATTGGAAAGGTATTTTTGAGAACTACACATTACACCATCAAAATTTGACTTTGTCTACATTTTTATCATGGCGATCCAAAAAAACATTGTTTAGGTCCCCAAAACGACCCTTGAAGTACATAAAGACGTGCTGACATGAAAACATACAAAATAATCTATTTGGATTAGGTGGGAGGCCATCAATATCCACCTGGAAGATGTGTAGGGATTCAGACAGTCCCAAAAGTGTAGAACCCACAATTACAAAGAAGTATAGAATAACGTGTTGAATTAAAAACTATCAAGAGGAGCTAGTTGGAATATGTGGGTGGCCATCAATATCCACCTGGATTAGTAGTCCCACCTTAGGAAGCAATGGTCTACATTGCGTTGAGTTCCCCCATTAGGTGAGGAAACCTCTGCTAAATTTGGCCTCAGGTGAGCCACTTCTCTTCCTATAGGAGCTACCCTGTCTTGAAAACCTGATAAAGATGGATCCTTTGCTAAAGAGTGCCCTTGACCTATGTATCTACTATCTGATAGTGGATGCCTATTCCATGCAGTCAGGGTTGATCTCTGTTGGTGTTAGCTATTCTGCGATCTCTCTGGTGTCCAATAAGGGTTGAAAATATGGTCGAAGGAGGTCCACATTGAACACTGGTTGGAATCCAAGGAAGGGTGGAGTGTTGAGCTCAAAATCATTTCTACCCACAACCTTGGTGATAGTGGAAGCTCATAGAAAAGTTGGCAGAGCTTCCGATGGGGCCTTGTAAGGTGTTCTTTCTACAAATGTAACCAGAACTTGTTTCCCACCTGAGATTGGTGTGGTACCCTGTGTTGATCATGGTGCTGCTTGTACTTAGAAATGGCTTGGTACAAAATCTCATGGACCTGTTGGTGGATGTGCTGAATCTGCTCAATGAATCTGGTGGCTTTTTTAGCCTCAGACTAAACATGGGAAGATTCTTCCTGTGTGGTGGCAAGAGATAATGCCACATCAATGGGACCCAAGGGATGGAATCCCAGCCCCACTTGAAATGGGATATGGCCGGTGGAGCTATGGATATCCCTGTTGTAGTTGTTTTGAACATAGGGGAGAATCTCATACGAGATATGTGGATTCCTAGAGTTGTACAGGTGGAGGATGTGCACAATCATCCTATTGAAGACCTATTTTTGGTCATCGGTTTGGGGTGGAAAGTAGTGGACTTAGTGAGATTTGTTTCCAACAGTGACTAGAGACTCGACCAAAATGTGATGAGGAACATGTTGTCCTGGTCAACGATGATGGTTTGTGGTATCCCACAATGGAACCACACTCATTCGAAGAAGAGGTTGGTAGTATTTGCCGCTGTGATGCTCTTCTTGCAATCTATGAGGATGGCCATCTTCGAAAATTGATCAACTACTACAAATACACAATCATTTCCATGCTTGGTGGATGGAAGGCTAGACATGTAATCCATAGAGATGAATTCCCAAGGCCTCTCGGGAGTAGGAATATGGGTTTACAAGCCTTTCTTCTTAATGTCCGACTTGGAAATGACACAAGAAGTGCAATATATTATATAATTGTTGACGTCCTGTACGAGTTTTAGGCAATAAAAATGTTTCTATAGAATGGCCACATTTTTCTCCATGCCAAAATGTCCTGCCACATGACTGTAGTGAGCCTCCCAGATCAACTTTTCATGCTCGCTTGCAGGAACATAGAGATTACCAAAATGACATAACAGTCTATCCTGAATTTGAAAATTGGTGACATTCATGCATGTACCCAAGAGATGATAGGTGGTGGTGAAGGCCAGATCTTCCTGATAAAGTTGGGGCCACTCAGATGCCTCATGTCCACATGAATGGAGAATGGTGGTGACTACATCCATGTGAGGTTGACTGAGGCAGTCACTGACACGATTTATGCTCCCTGTATTATACTTGATGTTGATATGGTACTTTTGTAGCTAGGTGGACCACTTCTGATGGCAATCATTCTGCAACTTCCCTTCTGTTTGTATGAACTGCAGAGGCTTGTGATCTATGTGGATGATTGCCTCCTTTCCCATAATGTAATATTTCCATTGAAAACCATATTGTACAATGAAATAAATTTCCTTTTCATAAGTGGGATATTTTCAGACAAAATTTGAGAGTGTCTCACTATTGTATGCCACCAGATGACCATGCTGAGTGAGAATTGCGTCTACAACATAGTTGGATGCATCAGTGTCAATATTGAATGGTTGTTGAATATCAGGTAAGGAGAGTAATGGAGTTGAGCACAACCGATGCCTTATATCATCAAATTCTCGTTGTTGTTGCTTCCCCCATGCGAAATTTTCCCTACCACTTCCCTTGGTAACTTGGTTGAGGGACCATGCCATATGCGAGAATCCCAACATGAACCTTCGGTAGAAGTTGGCCAATCCTAGGAAGATTCAAATCTCAATGAGTGTAGTTGGGGTTGGTCAGTCACAGATGAATTCGATCTTAGCTTGATCAACATGTACCCCATGCTCATAAAAAATGTAGCCCAAGTATTGGACCATGTTCATGCCAAAGAAGAATTTTTCCAAGTTGGCATATAGCTTGTGTTATCGCAGAGTGCTCAAAACCTACTGAATATGTTGCATGTGCTCCTCCCAAGTTCTTCTAAATATGAAGATGTCATCCAAATATACCACCACAAAAGAGTTGGTGAAGGGTCTTAATACATCATCCATCAACCTCATAAAAAATGTTGGTGCATTTGTTAAGCCAAAGGGCATGACCATCCATTCGAAGAGACCTTCTTTATATTTGAAATTTTTCTTCCATATATCAATTGGCTCGATGGGGACCTGGTTTTAGCCATAATTTAGATCAATGTTGCTGAAGAAATTTTTCCCCTTGAGTTGGTCAAGAAGGTCATCAATTATGGGAATTGGGTATTGATTCCTGACTGTGATTTTGTTTAATTCTCTGTAATCAATGCAGAGCCACCACGTCCCATATTTCGTCTGCACTAGTACAATCAGGCTTTTGAAAGGGGATGAGCAGGCTCTGATGTGCCCCTTTTGAAGAAGCTCTTAGATCTGATGCTTGATTTCATCATTTTACATTAGGGAGCGATGATGGACTGGTCCATTAGGTAGAGGTACATTGGGGGTTAGATCAATTGGATGCTTGACTTGGCAGTGCGTCGGTACCTCGGTGGGTGAGGAGAAGATGTCTCTATACTCTTCCATGATCTTGTCCACTTTCTTCTTTTACAAAAAGAGACTTTGTGTAGAGGCCACATATGTGGCAATGACCTTCTACTTAATGTGATCATGGATCACAAAGAAGAAGAACTTCCCATTCTGTGAAATGACCTTACTGCATTGCTTAGAAAAGGTTAAAGAAATAGCAGTAGGTGGTACCACCTATGGTATCCTTTACAATTGTCTATCCAAAGTAATAATAACACAATAGGGTCTAGAATCATACACATAATGTCTCTTCCATACATATGGTTGTCCTAAAAGAGATAAATATCACAAAATACCACATCTTTGAAGGGCTTGATCCCATAGGGTAGATGACACTGTTGGGTGACATGAATATCTCTTCCTTGGCGAAGCCGACTGATGGTGTAGGGATGCAGGTGCAGTTTTGTCACTAGGTCGATCCTCTTGATGACCTCTGCTGAGATCCAGTTCTTCTAATTGTCGCTATTGACAATGAAATGAAGCATAGTCCCCTTTACCCACATCTACGAATGAAAGAGGTGTTCTCCTTCCTATGGTTATTTTGGTTCACTTGGATGGAATTTGGTGGTAGAGACCATGGAACTGGGTTCAACATCGATAATCCACTTCCCTCCTTTTTGGATTTGATTTGGAGTAAAAATTGACCTCTAACTCAGAATCTTTCAGATCGACCATGAGTGATTGCTTGGAGATACATTCTTCGGTGTTGTGCCAAGGACTTTTATGATATTCACACCATTTTCCCATGTGCTTCTTTGAATTCTCATTACTGTTCTTCTATTGCGGGTTGGACTGGTTGTCCTAAGAGTTCCCATCTTTGATCTATCCCTTTTTTGTTGGTTGGGGCCACCTTTTCCTTGCTTCAGGTGTGAGGAGTTTGTGTATCCAAACTCTCGCCTCTTTTGCTTAAATTTTTTCTCGATCTTGATAGACTGTCTATACGTCGTTCCCATTGATGCGATGTCTAGAAACTCCATTTTTGTTTGAATGTATCTATGCAAAAAACCACGATATTTGAGCACTAGATGCCATTCAAAATATTTGATACCAAATTTGGTGCGCATGGTATGGAAAATATTGGTGAAATATGGTACTTTATGGTCCCTTTCTTGACGCAGGCTGGTCCATCTGGTGTACTGGTTCTCATAGCTTCCAACATGGTAGTACTCTTATTTAATGGCATCCTGTTGGCAGCCAATTCAATTTTTTCAATTGCCCTAAAAGCTGCCTACACCTATGTCTCTTGAACTTCAAATTTCCATCACTTTTTGCAAATAGACGATATTTTCATTTCATGCGACACTTGCAAATTGGTCGATTTAGTTTTCACGACTGAAAGCGTGAAAAATACTCTATCGTTTTTTGAACTGTCATAGTTTTTTATCGATATTTTGAGTGGCACTTTACCTTTGGTTTATCATGTGGCTGAAAAGATTCTTCAAACTATGCCTATTCGAACGTTTTACTTTGACTGCACAATTTAATTTTATTAAACTGATAAGGCATTGAGCATATGAAGACTTGCCTAGTCATTAATTTACATATGGGTCATGGTTTATTTTTGCTTTTATGTTTATCATGTGATCCTTATTATTATAAGCTCTTGGCTTATTGATTTTATCTCTTGTCACAATGTTTTATAAACTTTGATTACACATTATGCAACAAGCGCATGGGTAACATATGAGTTTGATTTCATATTGAATGGAAATAGTTTGAAGTTATACAATGGCGCGATTGGATAAACATTTAACATTGGGTTTTAATTTAAATGACAGTTGGTTTGAATTATTTGATGGCTCATATTAAACTTTGGGTTTGATTTTGTATTGAACAATACATTGGCATATTGGTATACCATCCACCGCTTGATTTTTGGGTTGGCCGATTAATATGGTTTAAACGATATTATGATTGATTGAACAGCACTGTACCTTGCCATTACTATGCTACATGGCGGTGATAATCCCACCACCCTCGTACGTGCACATTAATTTGCCTCCCCTTTCATCGTTCTCAGCTGTTAGCCCAAACGATTTTGCTCCTGTGTGTTTATCCGAACCCTACCATGCGCCCGCACCATGGCTCCAGTCGTAAGGCCTAAACCCAATGGTAGCCAGGCATTGTTGATGTTCGACGGTGCTTACAGTGACCTTGAGGAGTTTGGATGGCTCCCGTTCATCTGAAAGTTTGATGGCTTTAACCCTGGTGTGGCTTGGCAATTCGCGTTAACCTTTGATGGCTGCCGAGCCAAGGTTGGGGATGTGCAGTTGGAAATTGACGAGCAATTTCTCAGTTTAGCTACCGGTCTTCCTGCTACTGGATAGAAATGGTCAAAAAATTGCAAAGTGGAAGATGTCCCATGGACATTGCTCTTCCAGTCACGAAGGGTGAGCTCCTGTGACAAAGGTTTGCCCACGAATATGCTCAAGCAACGTTGGCATGACTTGCTGATGATAACCAAGCAGTTTATCACCTGCGAGGGCCGGTATGGTTTCGTTTTCTTGTACCACCTTCAACTACTTATGGTTTTCATGGGCTATGAGCTTAATATGCTTTATTACTTGCATAGGAGTCTGTTTAAAATGTCTGAAAGATACAAATGAAACCAGGCCGATAACAGCCTTTTTCACTTTGGGTTAATTAAAATGCTTGTGGTTTGTCATTTGGGGTTATGGCGAGACTGTTGGAATGATTTTCTTATTCGTAATAATTTTGAGTACTCAAGCCCACCATAGGTTGACAAACCTGTGGTGAGCGAGAGCAAGTTAGTACCCCCTGTGCCTTACAGTGCTCTGTTACCTAAACCCCTACCCGACTCACCTATTGACCTACCCAATTCTGTGACCAAAGATGTGGAAAACATTAAACCCATGGCTAAAAAGCCTAAAACCAAACCTAATGCGAATTCTAAGGTAAGAAGAACTCCCGTTTAATCTCTCGCATGGAAAGAAACAAACCGAGACCTCATATCAACCCTGACCCTATCATGGTGAGTGAAGATTTTGACTCGGAGGTTGAACGTTACCTGGCAAGTGAGTATCCCTATTCTGAAGGTCTATGTGACAAACCCTCATACGATTTTGTCAAAAAACTACCACCTTTATTTCAAAATGATCCTAATTATCCAGGCATCAAAATGCCTTGTGAAAACCCCGGTGACTTATCAAAACCCCCTCCTGTCCTATCCGAACCAGCTGCTCCACCATGTGATCAGTGTGGCTCATGGATAGAAAGGTATTACCTTGATGTGCCAATGCTGCAGTGCCGAATTCATGCTCTGGAAGATCAAGTTGCAAGGCTCACCAGTCAGAAGGCTAAATCGACAACCACTGATAAGAAACAACGATTAACAGGTTCAATTTTGTTTAAGAATGTGGAGTCGGCTACAACAGTCGTTAATTCAAAATTGGCGTAGCTCGAGCAATCTCACTGGTATGATTATCACCTGTTTATATGATAAACTCATAAGCTCTGTTTACAGCATGGATTTGCTTTGACACATAAGCATGTACTATATGCATAATTTTGTTTTGATTAATCGAATTTCGTTTCCCAGATTAGCTTTGATTGGATTTAGCTTTGATTCGATTGACCGCGTTATGGATTTGATTGTTTTAATTTGGCTGAAATTGGATACTCTGTTGCTTATTGAAGTTGTTAATATCTTTACTAAACACAGGTTGTTTCTGGTATTTCAATTTCAAACACAGTCAATGTTTCGATTGGAAATTGGTTATAGTCTATACGATATGGTCGACAATAATGGTTAACTGTTTGTAGTCCATGATCAATTCGAATATCATTCTTTTAAGGCATAACCAAATTGCGAATAGACATGAGTCATAACTGTTATACTCAATTAATCGATTCGCATTGTTTGACCGTGTTATCATCTTGGTTCATATTGCAACAAATATATTGTTTAAATTTGATTTGGGAACGAAAGTGATTATGGATTACGATTCGTTTCTATATTTGATTGTTGCCCAGTTTATGGTTATCACTGCTGTTGGTGGTTACGATCATTATGTGATCCTACCTGTCGACTGTGTAACACTCAGCTATCGGAGTCTATGGCAACGTTTGGTTAATGCTGTTATGCATGTCTCATTTTGATTATAATCGTAACAGTTTTTCCATATTGGTATTTGATTAAAACAACATGAACCTTATACACATTGTTACAGCCGTAACAAATCAATTTTGATTGTGTTCAATTATGATTGTATCGATTATGATTGTGTTGAATTAAATCGTATCTTATACGATACGATTCACCATTGATTTAATTTGGTATGAAACAGTCCTGATATGATTTGACCATATTTTATGGCGATTAAAAAAAACCAGAGCATTCTTATCCTGTTTCGTTTGAATCCTTTTCGATTTTGTTAATTTGAATGATGAACTCATTGGAATTATAGTGATTCGTTTTGGATATTTATTTAAAGAAAATTAAATTGGATTTGATTCTTTTGAAAAGATTTCATCTGATTGTGATCTGATCCTATATGCTATTTTAGACTAGCTACAGAATCAGATGATTCTGTAGCTAAGTCTGTAGGATCAATTTTTTATTGTTCTGTTGATGAGATGTCTTTCTAATTGGATATTTTTGTCCTATTGCAGGTAAATTCGAAATTGCAGTGGATATGATGAGCAGTTAGGGGATATTTCAAAGATTTCACTTGCATTTTATTTTCGTAGTTTAGTCGATTTTGGGATATTTCCCTGATTATGTAAAACTGTTTGATATTATCCACAGGGATGTTTTACCCTGTGGAGAGACTTATATATACTTATGATTTTTGTAATAATGTTCATCCTCATTCATGGGAGAACAAGGATATGGAGTTCTAATACAGACTGAAGCATAATTGATGTTTTGTCACAACTTTAGCTTCTCAATATATCAACATTTTGTTTCATGTTGTGTATATCACTTTGTTTATGATTTATGACTACTTTAGCTATCTAGATCATGTGCAAATGATATAATTTTAATCACCGTAATCCATATCTGGTTTCTTCCAATTGTATAAAATACATAACAATTGTTTAATTCAGTTTGTGAAGGACAGGTTTATCTTCTTCATTGATTGAATTATCAAATATAATTTTTTGCATAACAGGTTTCCCTTATTGCAGAGATTTATACATCTTATAGTTGTTATGATATTTTTATGTCTTGTTTGTCCTGCAAACCAACTCGAAGAGCAGCACAGCCGATCAT
>JZKD02S1839030.1:331191-343152 GCA_000966675.3 Picea glauca
ATGATTTTGAAGATAAATTTAAAAAGACGGTCAATTGCAAAACCAACAGTTCCTCATTGTCTTATGAAAAAGTCAATTTAGGGACTAGTGAAAATCCTCAGTGTATCAATCTAGGTTTGGGATGTTCTAGACAAGAAAAAGCTTCTTTTGTTAAATTATTTAAAGAATTCAAGGATGTCTTTGCTTGGACTTACGATGATCTTAAGACGTTTGATCCTAATATTATACAACATGTCATCCCGATGAAGCCCCAAAACTTACCCTTCCAACAGAAACTGAGAAAAATGCATCCTAAACTAGAACCGACCGTACAAAAAGAATTGAATAAAATCCTAAGTGCTAAAATAATTTTTCCTGTTAGACACACTCAATGGGTATCCAACCTCATCCCAGTGCGGAATAAAAACGGGGAAATTCGACTTTGTGTCGATTTCCGGAACCTCAACAAAGCGTCTGGCAAAGATAATTATCCTGTCCCGCCTATGGAACATATCCTTCAAAAAGTATCTGGTTCCGAGAGGCTATCCTTACTTGATGGTTTCTATGGATACAACCAAGTCTTGATGTCTTCGTCAGACCAATTAAAAACTACCTTCCGTACCCCGTGGGGCACTTATGATTATCACAAAATGCCCTTTGGATTGATTAATGCTGGTGCTACCTTTCAGAGAGCAATGGATATTGATTTCAGAGGCTTAATCAATCATTTCGTAGTAGTCTACTTATATGATGTGACCGTTTATTCTAAAAACAAAGACGATCATCTAGCTCACTTACGAGCCATTCTGCTACGATGTCGTAAATACGACATCTTCTTGAACCCAAAGAATTCCATCTTTGCAATAGAACAGGGTAAATTACTAGGATTCATTGTGTTTAGTGATGGAATGATTATTGACCCCGAGAAGACCCAAGTCATCGCTAAACTTCCCCCACCTACATCCAAAAAATCCATGCAGTCTTTCTTAGGCCAGATTAATTTCGTGAGAAGATTTGTCCCCAGTTTTTCCGAAATGGTCAGGCCTCTCCAGAATCTGATTAAGAAAGACACCCAATATCACTGGGGACTCATAGAAAACCAAGCTTTTAATGATATAAAGAAGGCCATAATTGACGCTCCGTCGCTCATGAGCCCTGATTTCTCTCAAGATTTTACACTCTATACTTTTTCCTTCTGATCGTTCCTATGCCGCAGTCCTAACTCAGAAGAACTCCGAGAACAACGAAGTACCCATCGCCTTTATGAGATCTACTTTCAAAGGTGTTGAACTTAACTACCCAGCGGTCGATCGGCAAGCCTACGCTGTTTTCAAAGAAGTTAAGCATTTTCGGTCCTATCTTTTGAAGTCAAGGACGAAGGTCATTGTTCCCTACCTTGCCGTAAGAAACTTGTTAGTGCAAAAGGAGTTAGGAGAGAAAAGAGCCAACTGGGTCACCTCCTTGCAGGAGTATGACTTAGAAATCACCCCAACACAGATCGTGAGAGGCCAAGGGTTGTGTAAGTTGGTAGTTGATTCAGAAACCAAACAGCAAGAAGATAGTGATACGTCAAACCTAGAACAACGCGATCAGAATATGATTTGTTGCGTACAAAGCCTCGTAAGTCCTTGGTGAAACAATATTATATTTTGTATTGAACATGGATCAACACCCCGTCACCTTGACCCAGCCAAAAGAAGAGCGTTGAGACTAAAGTCTGCCTCCTTTCAACTAGTTAACGGTATACTGTTTCGTCAGAATTTTGATGGCATACTGATGCGTTGTCTTGAAAAGGACGAAGCAGAAAGAGTCTTTCTTGAGTTGCATGTAGGAGAAGCTGGTGGTCACTTCGGTGGCGACACCACTTCTCATAAGGTTTTAAGAGCCGGTTATTATTGGCCCACACTTTTTAGAGACGCCTATGCCTTGTGTCATAAATGTGTCATTTGCCAGAAAGTATCAGGGCGATTGCAAAAACCAGCCTTCCCCTTGCAACCCGTCACAGTCGATTCTCCTTTCCAACAATGGGGCCTTGATATCATAGGTCCTATTAACCCTCCATCCTCACAACAACACAAGTATATTGTGACAGCCACTGATTACTTTACTCGATGGTCTGAAGCCGCCGCGCTAAGAACTGTTAACACAAGTCAGGTGATCGCTTTTCTAAACTCGAATATCATCACTCATTTTGGCATCCCTGATTGTCTAGTCTTTGATAATGCTTCATACTTTTCTTCTCTAGAGATGAGTGAGTTCACCTTAGAGAAAGGAATAAAGCTGAAGTATTCTGCTAGTTACTACCCTCAGGGTAATGGCTTAGCAGAATCGACAAACAAGAACTTGATCAAGATTATCAAGAGAACCGTGGCTGAAAATCACAAGAACTGGCACAATGCATTGCTGAATGCACTGTGGGATGATAGGGTAACACCCAAAGCCGCTATAGGTAACCCCCCCTTTTTCCTCGTTTATGGCAGAGAAGCCATTCTTCCACCTCACATTCTTCTTCCTTTGCTCCAATTATCACAAAAAGTTCAAGAAGAAGATTGTCCCCCTTTAGAAAGCCGTATTAACGCTTTAATGAAGTTAGAAGAAGTAAGAACCCAAGCTAAGCATAAGTTAGACCAACATCAACAACTGATTAAGAGCTGGTTCGATTCTAATTCTGCTTCAGATAGGAATTTCGAAGTAGGCGATCTCATCTTAAAGTGGGACAAACCACATGAAGGAAAGGGTGAGCATACCATGTTTCAAAATTTGTGGCTTGGGCCATTTTTGATTGCTGAAAAGTTGGGTCCTAGTTCCTTTCGATTGCAGAATCTTGAAGTGCAGCTTGACACCTATCCGGTGAATGGCCAAGCCCTGAAAAGATACTTTGCTTGATTACTACTCTTGTATATTATGTAAATATTTCCTTTTGTTTTTATTTTTCCTTTGCTTTTATTTTTGGTTTTGATTGGGATTGATCAGTTTTGTGTTTTGGAAACATATGCATATTTGTGCACTGAGCCATTCAGATTGAGACCATGGGAAAATTTCTTCGCTGAAATAACTTCTGAAAGGTTGTACAAACATCAGTGATATATTTCTAAAAAACTGATATTTATGTTGGAAATTTTGTTGTTTGAAAGAAGTTTACTAATTTCAATCTCTGAGCAAAGTTTGTCATGATCATCTATTATCTTTTTACGCTGTCCTTTTTCCGTAAAGGAATGACTCAAAAGGATGTCTCCTTGTCATAGTAAGTTGTTTTGTAAATAAAACATTTCTGGAGCTGAATAAAGGACAGTGTCAAAAAATTCTGATGAGGTCTGAAAAAAAATATGATAAAATATCAAGATTTTTCAGCGTTACCCCGCTCAGCTATCCATAAAAGTAAAAATAAAATAAGAGCTATGGGAAGTGTTTGTAAACCTGCCAGGATACTGAACAGGTCTGCTTGTAGCGGGTAAATGCAAGCATGGTGCCAAGACAACTTCGCCGGGGTACTGAACAGGCTTGCTGGTAGCGAAGCAATGTCGGGTAAATGAAAATCTGTAAAAAATTATAAGAAACCTCTTTAAAAAGTTCTTTACTCTGGTCTAGAGCTTCTTGACAGGATACAGATGTCAGAGTGGGTTAAACGACAACCTTGTCGAGGCTATGGATGCCTGCTGGCAGCAGTGGCCATGCCAACAATATTGAAGATTTTATCATTAATGTCGTGACTTGCTGATCTTAAGACTGTTATTAGTTTGCATCTTTCAAAACATCGCTGGAAAAGATAGTAAATGATGATGTTTGTATGATTTTCTGGTTGTTGTTTTTAAGTTGAATTTTTCTCTGCTGTCCTAATCTGAATTCGTTTCTATTGACAAAGATAACTGCTTCTCCCAGTATGTCGCCATTGTTGGCAGCCAATTCAATTTTTTCAATTGCCCTAAAAGATGCCTACACCTATGTCTCTTGAACTTCAAATTTCCATCGCTTTTTGCAAATAGACGATATTTTCATTTCATGCGACACTTGAAAATTGGTCGATTTAGTTTTCATGACTGAAAGCGTGAAAACTCCTCTATTGTTTTTTGAACTGTCATAGTTTTTTATCGATATTTTGAGTGGTACTTTACCTTTGGTTTATCATGTGGCTGAAAAGATTCTTCAAACTATGCCTATTCGAACGTTTTACTTTGACTGCGCAATTTAATTTTATTAAACTGATAAGGCATTGAGCATATGAAGACTTCCCTAGTCATTAATTTACATATGGGTCATGGTTTATTTTTGTTTTTATGTTTATCATGTGATCCTTATTATTATAAGCTCTTGGCTTATCGATTTTATCTCTTGTCACAATGTTTTATAAACTTTGATTACACATTATGCAACAAGCGCATGGGTAACATATGAGTTTGATTTCATATTGAATGGAAATAGTTTGAAGTTATACAATGGCGCGATTGGATAAACATTTAACATTGGGTTTTAATTTAAATGACAGTTGGCTTGAATTATTTGATGGCTCATATTAAACTTTGGGTTTGATTTCGTATTGAACAATACATTGGCATATTGGTATACCATCCACCGCTTTATTTTTGGGTTGGATGATTAATATGGTTTAAACGATATTATGATTGATTGAACAACGCTGTACCTTGCCATTACTATGCTGCATGGCGGTGATAATCCCACCACCTTCGCACGCGCACATTAATTTGGCTCCCCTTTCATCGTTCTCAGCTGTTAGCCCAAACGATTTTGCTCCTGTGTGCTTATCCGAACCCTACCATGCGCCCGCACCATGGCTCCAGTCGTAAGGGCTGAACCCAATGGTAGCCAGGCATTGTTGATGTTCGACGGTGCTTACAGTGACCTTGAGGAGTTTGGCTGGCTCCCATTCATCCGAAAGTTTGATGGCTTTAACCTTGGTGTGGCTCGGCAATTCGCGTTAACCTATGATGGCTGTCGATCCAAGGTTGGGGATGTGCAGTTGAAAATTGACGAGCAATTTCTCAGTTTAGCTACCGGTCTGCCTGCTACTGGACATAAATGGTCAAAAAATTGCAAAGTGGAAGATGTCCCCTGGACATTGCTCTTCCAGTCATGAAGGGTGAGCTCCTGTGACAAAGGTTTGCCCACGAATATGCTCAAGCAATGTTGGCATGACTTGCTGATGATAACCAAGCAGTTTATCACCTGCGAGGGTCGGTATGGTTTCCGTTTCTTGTACCACCTTCAACTACTTATGGTTTTCATGGGCTATGAGCTAAATATTCCTTATTACTTGCATAGGAGTCTGTTTAAAATGTCTAAAATATACAAATGGAACCAGGCCGATAACAACCTTTTTCACTTTGGGTTAATTAAAATGCTTGTGGTTTGTCATTTGGGGTTACGGCGAGACTGTTGGAATGATTTTCTTATTCGTAATAATTTTGAGGACTCAAGCCCACCACAGGTTGACAAACCTGTGGTGAGCGAGAGCAAGTTAGTACCCCCTGTGCCTTACAGTGCTCTGTTACCTAAACCCCTACCCGACTCACCTATTGACCTACCCAATTCTGTGACCAAAGATGTGGAAAACGTTAAACCCATGGCTAAAAAGCCTAAAACCAAACCTAATGCGAATTATAAAGGTAAGAAGAACTCCCGTTTAATCTCTCGCATGGAAAGAAACAAACCGAGACCTCCTATCAACCCTGACCCTATCATGGTGAGTGAAGATTCTGACTCGGAGGTTGAACGTTACCTGGCAAGTGAGTATCCCTATTCTGAAGGTCTGTGTGACAAACCCTCATACGATTTTGTCAAAAACCTACCACCTTGCTTGCAAAATGATCCTAATTATCCAGGCATCAAAATGCCTTGTGAAAACCCCGGTGACTTGTCAAAACCCCCTACTGTCCTATCCGAACCAGCTGCTCCACCATGTGATCAGTGTGGCTCATGGCTAGAAAGGTATTACCTTGATGTGCCAATGCTGCAGTCCCAAATTCATGCTCTGGAAGATCAAGTTGCAAGGCTCACCAGTCAGAAGGCTAAATCGACAGCCACTGATAAGAAACAGCGAACAACAGGTTCGATTTTGTTTAAGAATGTGGAGTCGGCTACAACAGTCGTTAATTCAAAATTAGCGTAGCTCGAGCAGTCTCACTGGTATGATTATCACCTATTTATATGATAAAATCATAAGCTCTGTTTACAGTGTGGATTTGCTTTGACACATAAGCATGTACTATATGCATAATTTTGTTTTAATTAATCGAATTTCGTTTCCTGGATTAGCTTTGATTGGATTTAGCTTTGATTCGATTGACCGCGTTATGGATTTGATTGTTTTAATTTGGATGAAATTGGATACTCTGTTGCTTATTGAAGTTGTTAATATCTTTACTAAACACAGGCCGTTTCTGGTATTTCAATTTCAAACACAGTCAATGTTTCGATTGGAAATTGGTTATAGTCTATACGATATGGTCGACAATAATGGTTAACTGTTTGTAGTCCATGATCAATTCAAATATCATTCTGTTAAGGCATAACCAAATTGCGAATAGACATGAGTCATAACTGTTATACTCAATTAATCGTTTCGCATTGTTTGACTGTGTTATCAGCTCGGTTCATATTGCAACAAATATATTGTTTAAATTTGATTTGGGAACGAAAGTGATTATGGATTACGATTCGTTTCTATATTTGATTGTTGCCCAGTTTATGGTTATCACTGCTGTTGGTGGTTACGATCATTATGTGATCCTGCCTGTCGACTGTGTAACACTCAACTATCGGAGTCTATGGCAACGTTTGGTTAATGCTGTTATGCATGTCTCATTTTGATTATAATCATAACAGTTTTTCCATATTGGTATTTGATTAAAACAACATGAACCTTATACACATTGTTACAGCCGTAACAAATCAATTTTGATTGTGTTCAATTATGATTGTGTTGAATTAAATCATATCTTATATGATATGATTCACCATTGATTTAATTTGGTATGAAACAATCCTGATATGATTTGACCATATTTTATGGCGATTAAAAAAAACCAGAGCATTCTTATCCTGTTTAGTTTGAATCCTTTTCGATTTTGTTAATTTGAATTATGAACTCATTGGAATTATAGTGATTTGTTTTGGATATTTATTTAAAGAAAATTAAATTGGATTTGATTCTTTTGAAAAGATTTCATCTGATTGCTATCTGATCCTGTATGCTATTTTAGACTAGCTACAGAATCAGATGATTCTGTAGCTAAGTCTGTAGGATCAATTTTTTATTGTTATGTTGATGAGATGTCTTTCTAATTGGATATTTTTGTCCTATTGCAGGTAAATTCGAAATTGCAGTGGATACGATGAGCAGTTAGGGGATATTTCAAAGATTTCACTTGCATTTTATTTTCCTAGTTTAGTCGATTTTGGGATATTTCCCTGATTATGTAAAACTGTTTGATATTATCCACAGGGATGTTTTACCCTGTGGAGAGACTTATATATACTTATGATTTTTGTAATAATGTTCATCCTCATTCGTGGGAGAATAAGGATATGGAGTTCTAATACAGACTGAAGCAGAATTGATGTTTTGTCACAGCTTTAGCTTCTCAATATATCAACATTTTGTTTCATGTTGTGTATATCACTTTGTTTATGATTTATGACTACTTTAGCTATCTAGATCATGTGCAAATGATATAATTTTAATCACTGTAATCCATATCTGGTTTCTTCCAATTGTATAAAATGCATAACAATTGTTTAATTCAGTTTGTGAATGACAGGTTTATCTTCTTCATTGATTGAATTATCAAATATAAGTTTTTTCATAACAGGTTTCCCTTATTGCAGAGATTTATACATCTTATAGTTGTTATGATATTTTTATGTCTTGTTTGTCCTGCAAACCAAATCGAAGAGCAGCACGACCGATCATTTACGAGAATCTTTTGGACCAATCCGGTGCGAGTTTACTTCCTCCGACCAGCTTCAGAGTCATCACACACAGGGCAAATTAGGAGCGCTTACAGGTTAGTTAATCTTTTCTTTGCTATTTTCATTAAGTAGTTTAATTTAGATATAAGTTTAATTAGATTTATATTAGATTGTTTAATTTCAGTAAATATATTAGATCATTTAATTTCAGTAGTTTTATTTCTTTTTCATAAAATATAAAAAATCAAAAAGAGATTCCTGGCTGTCTTAGGGAAGAAAACACATGAGTTTTGCAGGTTTTAATTAAATCTGTAGATTGTTTATAGTGTACATTTGTGAATAAGTAATATTACAACTGGTAATTAGATAGTTGATTTGAGTTATTATAATAGTAATTGGTAGATTGTATATAATAGTTAGAATAGTTATATTTTAGTTTTATTTAGTTTTATTTGTTTTAGTTAGTTTAGTTAGTTTTATTTGTTTTAGTTAGTTTAGTTAGTTTTATTTGTTTTATTTAGTTTAGTTAGTTTTATTTGTTTTAGTTAGTTTAGATTAGTTTCTCTTTGGTTTTATTAAAATACCTTAAAGTGGCCAACGGAGCCGTTAAACTCGTCAGGGTGGTTCATTCCAAATGGCTTGGGTTATTAGACAACCCCGGACCGGTTCCACTCTCTCAATTGACGGACAGACAATTTCGCCCGTCAACACATCCCTGATGGAATCCCATGTGGGGGAGACCACACATATTTCATATTCCTCTATGGACCTTTGCTCATAGTAAATATCCCATGAGTCCTTAACATGGGGGACGACTTTTAGGAGTGCAAAAGTATTTTTTTCCCTATCAAAAAAATTGTGGAACTAAAAATACCCTTCGAGCAATATATCCATATATCTACAACATCCGTATCTATCATTCCTTCAAATAATGGAATATCAAAATTTACCTGTACTTTGAAGGGGGTTGCATGGCCACTTGATGAGGATGCTTCTCGTATGGGTAGCCGCTGAAGGATCTGTGCAAGGTTTTCCATCATTTCGTTCCCTTGTCGCGCGAGGGATTCCTCGAGAAATTTTTTAAAAGGATATCCTACTCCATCATATTTATTTTTGTTCCCCATGCATTTTTTTTGGGCTTGGCGTGGTTGATATTGCAAAGGCTCGACTCATTTGAGTCCCAACGTCTTGTACCCAGATCTTGTCGGGGACTTGCACGAAGAAAAATGAATGAAGAGAAGACCGCTTTGATACCACTGATCCTGATTTATGAGAGGAATGAAATGACGAACAGACTGAATACAATAACACAGAGATAATAATAGATATCTAGTGAATAATAACTTATATTGAATAAATGAAATATGTTGAAACTGTAAAACTACAGAATTGAAACAACTTGTTTGAATGGTGGTAGCTATCTCTAAGAAGAGATGTGGTTTCTACGCTCATCTGTCTAAGAAGAATGATTAAAATGAGGCTCCAGAGGCATTTTGACATTACTCATGAATTCCAAAAATCTAGACATCTAAAAACCTAATCCTGGGAGGTGAAACACCAAAAGTTATGTGGGCCCCTATGGGTAAGTTGGTACCTCAACTTCCCGGGGTCATAAAGTATTCATTCGACCTCTGTTTTAGGTGTGTGATAGCCCGTTAGAAAGGTATTTTAGAGAACTACACATTACACCATCAAAATATGACTCCATTTATATTTTTATTGTTTAGGTCCCCAAAATGGCCCTAGAAATACAAAAATATGTGCTGACATGAAAACATTCAAAATATGCCAGTTGGATTAGGTGGGAGGAAAACACTATCCACCTGGAATATGTGTAGGGATTCACACAGCCCCATAAGTGTATTACCCACAATTACAAAGAAGTATAGAAGAGTGTGTTGAACTAAAAACTGTCAAGAGGAGCTAGTTGGAATAGGTGGGTTGCCACCAATATCCACCTGGATCAGTACTCCTCGGACCTTAGGAAGAAATGGTATCCATTGCATTGTGTTACCCCATTAGGTGAGGAAACTTCTCCTTAATTTGGCCCCAGGTGAGCTACTTTCTTTGGTGTAGGAGTTTCCCTGCCTTGACAACCTAATAAAGCTGTATCCTTTGCTGGAAAGTGCCCTTGATATGTGTGGACACTATCTGATTAGTGGATGCATGTTCCATGTAGTCAAGGTTGATATTTGTTGGTGTCAGTTGTTCTTCGATCTTTGAGGTGTCCAATAAGGGTGGAAAATATGGTCGAAGGAGGTCCACAACGAACATTGGGTGAAATCCAAGGAAGGGTGGAGTGTTGAGCTCAAAATGATTTCTACCCATAGCCTTGGTGATAGTGTAAGGCCCATAGCAGAGTAAGAAGAGCTTTCGATGGGGCCCTATAAGGAATTATTTCTGCAAATGTAACCAGACCTTGTCTCCCACCTGAAACTGGTGTGGTACCATGTGTTTATCATGGTGTTTCTTGCACTTGGTATTGGCTTTCTGCAAAATCTCATGGACCTGTTGGCAGATGTGTTGAATCCACTCAATGAATCTGGTGGCTTTGTTTGCTTTAGAATGAACATGGGAAGATTCTTCCTGTGTGGTGGAAAGAGGTAATGCCACATCAATGGGACCTAAGGGTTGGAATCCCAACCCCACTTGAAATGGGCTATGGCCAGTGGAGCTATGGAGAGCCTTGTTGTAGCTGTGCTGAACATAGGGGAGACTCTCATCCTAGGTACACAGATGCTTAGATTTGTACATGAAGAGGATATGAACAATAATCTGATTGATGATCTATTTTTGGTTGTCGGTTTGAGGGTCAAAAGGAGTGGATTTAGTGATCTTAGTGTCCAAAAATGACTAGAGACTTGACCAAAATGTGTTGAGGAACCTGCTATCCCGATCGAAGATGATGGTATGTGGTATCCCATAATGGAACCACACTGGTTCAAATACGATCTTGGCAATATCTTCCACTGTGATGCTCTTCTTGCAGGCTGTGAGGATGGCCATCTTCGAAAACTGATGAACTACTATAAATACACAATCATTTCCATGTTTGGTGGATAGATGTCGAGACATGTAATCCATCGAGATGGATTCCCAAGGCTTCTTGGGAGTATAAAGAGGGGTGTACAAGTCTTGATTATTGATAGTTAGCTTGGGAATGGCACATGCCATGCAATATATGATATACTTTCTCATGTCCTATCAATTTTTTGGCCAATAAAAATGCTTTTGTAGAAAGGCCATAGTTTTCCCCATGCCAGAATGTCTTGCCACATGACTATAGTGAGCCTCCCAGATCAACTTTGCATGCTCGCTTGCAGGAACACAGAGATTTCCAAGATGACATAATAGTTCATCCTGAATGTGAAAATCAGTGACATCCGTGCATGTACCCAAGAGTTGATAGGTGGTGGTGAAGTCCAGATATTGCTAATAAAATTGGGGCCACTCAAATGCATCATGTCCATAGGAATGGAGCATGGTGGTGAGTGCATCCACAAGAGGTCGAATAAGGTAGCCATCAACACAATTTGTGCTCCCTATCTTATACTTGATGTTCAGATGGAACTACTGCAGGTAGGTGGACTACTTCTGATGGAAGTCATTTTGTAACTTCCCCTATGTCTATATGAACTACAGAGGCTTGTGATTAGTGTGGATGATTGTCTCCTTTACTAGAATGTAATGTTTCCATTGAAGACAAATTTGTACAATGGAATACATTTCCTTGTCATAAGTGGGGTATTTTCGGACAATACTTGAGAGTGTCTCAATATGGTATGCCATTGGATGACCATGATGAGTGATAACTGCTCATACAACATAGACAAATGCATCAATCTTTGTTAAGCCCTAATATTGGCTCATTACCCCTTAATTGGGGCATATTACATTAGTAATGTTATTTTATTTATGTCGGCTTTATATACCAAGGAGACATACCAAGGAGACATTTTCATTTGGAATCATATTGTACTTGAACATTTAAGTGGGGTAAAAGGAGGTTGCCCCCTCGAAGAGGCTTATTATCTGAAATTATCTCTTTTTCAAGGC
>JZKD02S1839030.1:347447-374163 GCA_000966675.3 Picea glauca
ATATTGGAGCCTGAAGCCATCACTGACACAAGAATTCACCAGCTAAGGAATAGATCCATTTCAGAGTATCTCATTAAATGGAGGAAACTACCGGCTGAATATTCCACTTGGGAAGTTGAGTCTTTTATATAGAAGCATCCAGAGTTACTCAAGCATTGCGGACAACACTTGTCTCAAGGGGAGGGGCATGTTAAGCCCTAAAATTGGCTCGTTACCCCTTAATTAGGGCATATTACATTAGTAATGCTATTTTATTTATGTCGGCTTTATTCCATTAGTTGTAATTATATATCCTAGTCTCCTATATATACCAAGGAGACATTTTCATTTGGAATCATCTTGTACTTGAACATTTAAGTGGGGTAAAAGGAGGTTTCCCCCTCGAAGAGGCTTATTATCTGAAATTATCTCTTTTTCAAAGCGTTGAGTACTTTTTCTTAGGTTTTTCTATGCTATATTGATATTTGGTTCTTAATAGTCTCAATATCGAACGGTTTTTGTAGATTGGGTATGGAGAGTAATGGAGTTGAGCACAAGCGATGCTTCTGATCATCAAATGCTCATTGTTGTTCCTTCCACCAAAAAAATGTTTTCCTGCCACCACCCTTGGTCACTTGGCTGAGGGCCCATGCAAAATGGGAGAATCCCAGCATGAACCGTCGATAGAATTTGGCCAATCCCAGGAAGCTCCGAAGCTCGATGAGTGTAGTCGGGGCTAGCTAGTCACGAATGACTTGGATATTTGTTGGATGAACATCTAACCCATGATCATAAACAACGTGTCCCAATTATTAGACCCTCTTCATGCCAAAGGATCATTTTTCCAAGTTGGCATATAGCTTGTGTTGCCGTAGAGTGCTCAAAACCTGCTGAATATGCAACATGTGATCCTCCCAAGTTATGTTGAGGATGAGGATGCCATTCAAATATAACACCAAAAACGAGTTGGTGAAGGCTCTTACTACATCATCCATCAACCTCATAAAAGTGTCTGGTGCATTTTTTAAGCCAAAGGGCTTGACCAAGAAATGGGTACTGGTTCCTGACTGTGATTTTGTTTAATGCTCTGTAATCAATGCAGAGCCGCCAGGTCCCATATTTCTTCTGCACTAGTACAATCAGGCTTCCACAAGGGGAGGAGCTGGGTATGATGTTCCCCTTTTGAATTAGCTCTTGGATATGAAACATTATTTCATCATTTTCCCTCAGCAAGTGATGATATAGTGGTCCATTAGGCAGAGGTGCACCAAGGGTTAGATCAATTGGATGCTTGAATTGGTAGAATGCCAATACCCCAGTGGGTGAGGAGAAGATGTCTTTGTACTCTTCCATTATCTCGTCCACTTTCTTCTGATTCAAAGTGAGACTCTGTGTAGATGCCATGGATGTGGTGACGACCTTCTACTTACTATGAGCATGGATCACAAAGAACACGAACTTCCCGGTCTGTGAAATGGCCTTACTGTACTGCTTAATAGAGGTTAAAGAAATAGTGCAGCTAGGTGGTGCCACCTCTAGTATCCTGTACAATTGTCTACCCAAAGTAATAATAACACTACGAGGTCTAGACTCATACACAAAATGTTTCTTCCACACATATGGTTGTCCTAAAATAACATCAGAAACTTCAAGGGGAGAAATATCACAAAATACCTCGTCTTTGAAGGGCTTGATGTCGTAGGGAAGATGACACTGTTAGCTCACATAAAGATCTCTTCCTTGGTGAAGCTAGCCAATGGTGTAGGGTTGTGGGTGAGATTTCATTGACAGGTTCGACCGCCTGATAATTTCTACTAAGATCAAGTTCTTCTGACTGCCTCTATTGACAATGAAATGAAGCAACCCACATCTACGAGTGAAACATGCATTCTCCTTCCTTTGGTTCTTTTGCTTCACTTGGATGGAATTTGGTGGTAGAGACCATGGAACTGGGTTCAACATCGATAATCAACTTTCCTCCTTCTATATTTGATTTAGATTCCAAATCGACCTCTCACTTAGAGTCTTTCAGCTCATCCACGATTGACTGCTTGGAGCGACATTCTTTAGTGTTGTGCCAAGGACTTTTATGGTATTCACAACATTTTCTCGTGTTCTTATTTGACTTCTCATTACCATTCTTGTGTTGTGGCTTGGACTGGTTGTCCTAAGAGTGGCCATATGTTATCTGTCCCTTGTTGTGTTGGTTGGGACCACCTTTTCCTTGCTTCAGATGTGAGGAGTTTGCATATCCAAACTCTCTCCTCTTTTAATTAAATTTATGCTTGATCTTGACAACATATCTATACATTGTACCCAATGATGCAATGTCCATAAAATCCATTTATGTTTTAATGTATCTATGAAAAAACCGTTGTATTTGAGCACCATATGTCATTCAAAATTTTTGATACCCAATTTGTTGTGTAGGGTATGGAAAATAATGTTTAAATCTAGTATTGTTTGGTCCCTTTCCTAACGCAGGGTGGTCCATCTAGTGTATTGGTCCTCGTAGCTTCCAAAAAGTTAGTATTATTATTTAGTGGCATCCATGAAGGAATCCCATGTAGGGGAGACCACAAATATTACATTTTCCTCTATGGCCCTTTCCTCATAGTAAGTATCCCACTAATCCTTAACATGGGGGATGACTTCTAGGAGTGTAAAAGTAATTTTTTTCCTATCAAAAAATTTGTGGACCGAAAAATACCCTTCGAGTAGATTCAGCCATTTATATACAACATCCACATCTACCATTCCTTCAAATAATGGAATATAAAAATTTACCTGTACTTTGAAGGGGGCTGCATGGACGCTTAATGAAGATGCTTCTCCTATGGGAAACCGCCAAAGGATCTGTGAAAGTTTTCCATCATTTTGTTCCTTTGTCACACGAGGTCTTCCTCGAGCAACATATTAAAAGGATGTCCTGCTCCATCATATTTATTTTCATCCCCCATGGGTTGTTGTCGGGCTTGGAATGACCGATCTTGCAAAGGATCGACTGGTTTGAGTCCCAACGTCTTGTACTCAGATCTTGTTGGGGACACGCACGAAGAAAAATAAATGAAGAGAAGAATGCTCTGATACCATTGATCTAGATTTATGAGTGGAACAAAATGAATAACAGACTGAATAAAATAGCACAGAGGTAACAAAAGATATCCGATGAACAATGAATTCTATTGAATAAATGAAATATGATGAAACTGTAAAACTGTAGAACTGAAACAACTTGCTTGAATGGTGGTAGCTATCTCTAAGAAAAGATGTGGCTGCTAGGCTCTTCCGTCTGAAAAAAATGATTACAATGAGGCTCCAGAGGCCTTTTAAGCATTAATCATAAATTCAAAAACCCTAGACATCCAAAAACCTAACCCTAGGAGGTAAAACACCAAGATTTATGCGGGCCCCTATGGGTAAGTTGGTAGCTCAACTTCTCGGGTTCATAACGTTTGCACATGACCTCTGTTTTAGGTCCGTGATAGCCCGTTGGAAAGGTATTTTCAAGAAATATGCATTACGCCATCAAAATATAAGTCCATCTACAATTTTACTATCGCGATAAAAAAAAACTATTTACGGCCCCAAAATGACCTTGTAAGTACAAAAAGATGTGTTGACATGAAAACATACAAAATAAGCCAGTTGATTTAGGTGGGAGGCAACCACTATCCACCTGGAATATGTGTAGGGATTCAGACAGTCCCAAAAGTGTAGAACCCACATTTACAAATAAGTACATAAGAACGTGTTGAACTAAAAATTGTCAAGAGGATCCAGTTGGAATAGGTGGGTGGCCACCAATATCCATCTAGATCAGTCCTCCCCCCTTAGGAGGAAATGGTCTCCATTTCATTGAGTTCACCCATCAGGTGAGGAAACGTCTGATGAATTTGACCCCAGGTGAGCCACTTTCCTTGGTGTAGGAGTTATCGTGCCTTGACAACCCAATAAAGATGGATCCTCTATTGGCGAGTTCCCTTGACATGTGTGTCCACTATTTGATCAGTGGATGCTTGTTCCATGTAGTTAGAGTTGAGATCTATTGGTGTAAGATGTTCTACGATATCTGAGGTGTCCAATAAGGGTGGAAAATATGGTCAAAGGAGGTCCACATTGAACACTGGGTGCAAGCCAAGGAAGGGTGGAGTGTTTAGCTCAAAAGAGTTTTTACCCACAACCTTGGTGATAGTGTAAGGCCCATAGTGAAGTGGGCAGAGTTTCCGATCAGGATCTGTAAGGTGTTATTTTTTCATATGTAGCCAAACCTTTTCTCACGCCTAAAACTATTGTGGTACCCTATGTTGATCATGGAACTTCTTGTACTTAGCATTGGATTTCTACAAAATATCATGGGCATGTTGGCGGATGTGTTGAATCTGCTCAATGAATCTGGTGGATTTGTTAGCCTCAAATTGAACATGAGAAGATTATTCCTGTGTGGTGTCAAGAGGTAATGCCACATCAATGGGACCCAAGGGTTGGAATCCTAGCCCCACTTGAAATGGGCTATGGCCGGTGGAGCTATGGAGAGCCATGTTGTAGCTATATTGGACATAGGGGAGACTCTCTTCCTAGGTACAAAAATGCTTAGATTTGTACATGCACAGGATGTGCACAATCATTCGATTGATGACCTCTGTTTGGCCATTAGTTTGGGGGTGGAAAGTAGTGGATTTATTGAGCTTGGTTTCCAACAATGACTAGAGACTCGACCAAAATTTGATGAGGAAACTGTTGTCCTGATCAAAGTTGATGGTCTATGGTATCCCATAATGGACCCACACTCCTTCGAAGAATAACTTGGAAGTATCTGCTACTATGATGCTCTTCTTCCAGGCTGTGAGGATGGACATCTTTGAAAACTGATTAACTACCACAAATACACAATCATTGTCATGCTTGGTGGATGAAAGGATATACATTTAATCCATTGAGATGGATTCCCAAGGCCTCTCAAGAGTAGGAAAAGGGGTTTACAAGCCTTGCTTCTTGATGGTTGGCTTGGAAATGGAACAGGGAGTGCAATATATGATATACTTGCTGACGTCCTCCAAGATTTTTGGACAATAAAAATGTTTCTGTAGAATGGACACAGTTTTATCCATGCCAAAATGTCTTTCCACTGGATTGTAGTGATCCTCCTAGATTTTCTTTTCATGCTTGCTTGCAGGATCATAAATATGGCCAAGATGACATAACAGTTCATCCTAAATGTGAAAATTGGTGACATTTGTGCATTTACCCAAGAGTTGATAGGTGGTGGTGAAGCTCGGATCTTGCTGATAAAGTTGGGCCCACTCAGATGCCTCATGTCCATAGGAATGGAGCATGGTGGTGAGTGAAACCATTTATGGTAAACTAAGAAAATCAACGATACAATTTGTTCTCCCTATCTTATACTTGATGTTGAGATAGAACTGCTACAGGTAGGTGGACCATTTCTGATGGTGGCTATTCTGCAGCTTCCCCTATGTCTGTATGAACTACATAGGCTTGTGGTCAGTGTGGATGATTGTATCCTTTCCCAGAATATAATGTTTCCATTGATGATAGGCTTGTACAATGGAATACATTTCTTTGTCATAATTTGGGTATTTTCGGATGGTATTTGAGAGTGTATCACTATGGTATGCCACTAGATGACCAGGTTGAGTGAGAACTGCGCCGACAACATAGTCGGATGCATTAGTCTCAATCTTGAATGGTTGTTGCAAATCGGGTAAGGAGAGTATTGGAGTTGAGCACAAGTGATGCTTCCAATCATCAAATTCTTGTTGTTGTTCCTTCCCTCACACAAAATTTTCCCTGCCACCACATGTGGTCACTTGGATGAGAGCCCATGCAATATGGGAGAATCCCAACATGAACCATCGGTAGAAAGTTGCCAATCCCAAGAAGCTCCGAATATCGATGAGTGTAGTCGGGGCTGGCCAATCATGGATGACTTGGATCTTAGCTGAATCAACATGTACCCCATGCTCATCAACAATGTAGCCCAAGGATTGGACCCTGTTCATGCCAATGGAGGATTTTTCCAAGTTTTCATATAGCTTGTGCTGCCGTAGAGTGCTGAAAACTTGGTAAATATGTTGCATGTGTCCTCCCAAGTTTTGCTAAAGATGAGGACTTCATCCAAATATACCACCAAAAAATAGTTGGTGAAGGGTATCAATACATCATCCATCAACCTCATAAAAGTGGTTGGTGCATTTGTTAAGCCAAAGGGCATGACCAACCATTCGAAGAGACCTTCTTTAGATTTGAAAGTTGTCTTCCATACATCAGTTGGATCGATGGGAACTTGGTCATAGCCAGACTTTAGATCAATCTTGCTGAAGAACGTTTCCCCCTTGATTTGTGTTGATGGGCGCAAGTGACACACCGTCAACTGGAAGAATAGATCCAGTCTAGGGTTGTCTAATTAACCCAATCCATTTGGTATGATCTATCCTGACGGGTTTAATGGCTCTATTAGCCAACTAAGGTCCTAAAACAAAGAAAAGAAATAAACTATTCTAAAGTTACAACTACAATACTATGTATACGAATCTAGTTATTTACAAATGCTAAACAAAAACATAAATATGAACATGTGATTATAAACAAGATATTTACAATTTGCAAGTTTTGGTGGGTGTCTTGCGAAATCAATGTTTTTGCAATTGTTAATGAAGTAGATAAAGAAAGAACATATTTTTATATTTTATGTTAATAATCTAAAATCTAATAACTCTACAGATACTAATAAAACATAGACTGAAACGAGAACAGGATAAGGGCCATAGCCAATTTAAACTGCCTCATTATTATTAAAAAATAAACTAACAACATAAATTAAATGTGAACAAAACTAACCTGAGATTAGCTTTATATTGTGTCTATGTCCCTGTGAAATCCAAACTTCTAATTATCTTGCTTGTGAGAGAAATCTGAAACAGGCGTATGCTAACATCTCCTGAGTAAACTCAAGGTGTTTTTGAGAGCGAGGATATAAGAACAAAAGAATAAACATATAGATCTAATGACCTTGTAATGATGAATGTTTATAGTAAAATAAATTTTAATGTGTAGCATTCATATGATATATCAATCCAACATCAAGTATAAATCACTGATATTAAAGTGAAATAATGATCACATATACAATATATGAAACAACAAATTATAGACAAACTTTAAAGTGTTGAATAAAATGAAACATTATATTCTATAGAGGCCAAAGTTGTGCAACATATTAATATCCCATAATATAAGAGGCAAAACATAAATGGGACAGTGTCATGCTGGTCTAAAGTCGAAATGTGAACAACTTATCCATTTAGTTCTGTGAATTACATGTCCATAATCTGTTTCAAGTAAATATCTCTTTAACTAACAAAGTAAACAATATTTAAAGTAACCTAAGATCCAAATACTCATATCTCATAGGATAGAGTTGAATCTCCCATAATAAAGTAATATTACAAAAATAGTATATTGGAAACCACTCATAAAAGAGTTGGTTTATTCAAAAATTAAATCAAAGTTTTTATAAAACATAAAGGAGGCGAAACTACTAATCATTTAGGCATATTTCCTCCAAGCAATCAACAAAAAAATCTCCCATTTCCTGAGAATAGCAAACCAATTTGATAAATTAGAAAAACAATTACTAATAACTAATTTTTTATTTAAAAGAGACTTGGCTACAAAATCGAAGATTCTGTAGCCAGTATTTATTCTAGTAAATGAAATCACAATTCAAATATACTTATTTTGAATTAGATAAAAGAATCAAACGAAATCATAACAAATTTTTTTACCACAATTTAGAGTTTATTATTTCCTTGATACTGGTTGCATTCCTGATGACTATGTTTCCGTATTTCTTGATACGTTTAGTCTCCCTCTATGCATGCACCTTGAGATCAAGGTTTTCTTGCCTCAAGCAATCATTCTAAGCAGTTAGAGTTTTGATTCGGGCCTATAAGAGAGGGATGTCGGTATAGTAACACTCAACCCACTCGAAACAACCATCACAGTGTATAGGGGAGCACACTCGAATAGTCGAATAGTCTATTTAAATTTTTTATTGGTGACATTCGTGCATGTACCCAAAAGTTACTTGTATAGTCTGCACACTGTGGTTTCTTTCCTTTACAACATTTCTTAACATTAGTCTCAGCATTAACATCGTTTACAAGCGCCTAAGGATTATTTCCATTCAATTCAGCAGTTACCTGTTTAGGATATCTACACAGTAATCCTTTATCTAGAGGGGTTTTGTCAATAAACTCTGGTTCATCCATTGAATTTACAAACTGGATTTTAACTAATGGCTCGCCCGAGTTAGGGTTTGGAATTAAAAGAGGTTTGGTTGTAGGATCAACCTGGAAGAAACCATTCCTCATCAAAAATATCTCCCATTTGTCACCTATGATTGACAGATGATGCATCAACAAGATTTGAACCAATCCATGGTGGAACAGGATTGAGTTGACACTCTGTCGCTTGTATCATTTTGAAATCTTATAAATACTCATCAATAAGTAAAAGGGCACATTTAAATTGAAACCTATGAAATTCATGAGAAAATGGTTATGGTAGAGAAAAACCAATCCATATCTACCCTCGCATGTAACGAATTAACATAAAACTATGCCATCTAAGTTTTAACAGAGCGATAGGAATACCTTTGATGCAACAGGTGGTTTTTCGAGATGTCATGAATAGACTCCATGAGACTTCTTCTATTCGGGCATTCTTGAACCATTTCTATCCCTTTGAGGGGAGCCTTGTTGCTTTGCTCACGAATTCCTTGGTCAATTCTAACTAGATGTCTCCTATATTAGCTCTAAAACCATCAAAGGTTTGTACGAATGCTTTTTTCATGTGAAGATTATAACACTGGAATTTTTCGAGGAATACATCCTAGCCATGACTCTTTAAGTCATCGATAGAATCATCATGGGATAGTAAGGCTTGACATCTGTTCATCTCTATGCGAATGACGAGCGCCATGACCACTATAAGTAGAATGGAACAGAAATTACTCGGAATAGTTTCAGGTTCGAATTGCGCAAGCAACAGAAACAAGTCTGAATGGAGAGTAGAAACACGAAAATAACAGAGCTTGAGGGTTAACATAACTCAGATAGTGGGAATGAAAACTATATGGTTCATTGTATCCCTTACCATGTCTCATGATGAGTGCCACAATTATAGAGTACCAAACCCTATGCTGATAATGAATCACCTCATTAATGTTTTGAGCCAACATGGTAAGGTGAGTACTCAAGTACATCATGCACATACTCATTGGTATGAATGTTCATACGACCATAAGAAAGGATATCAAATAATTAACCAAAGTTCTTCATGAATCAAAGCAATTCGATAATGAACCACCAAACCATTGAAACAATAATAATCGTATTAACACAAAAATGGATCCAACAACCATTTCATAAGATTTGCATTTTAATTGAGTATGGGTGACCTTTTAAAAAGATGTTTCTATGGCACAAAAAATTATAACACCAAGCTAATTTTTATGTTTAATTCATGCTTGCAGTCATGAATTAAAATAAAATGAACGAAAATGAAAATCATAAGAAATTAATAAGGAAAGATTTTAATCTAGCAATCACTTCGAAATTCTCAAAAATGTTTACGAAATTGAGGTGAATGAAGATACAAAAAAAATTCAATCGACATCCGATCGTGTTAAATATAAAAATCATGTGTGGTTTCCAACAAGTTGGTCAAGAAGGTCATCAATTCTGCGAATTGGGTATTGGTTCCTGATTGTGATTTTTTTTTATTTCTTTGTAATCAAAGCAGAGCTGCCAGGTCCCATATTTATTTTGCACCAGTACAATTGGGCTTCTGCAAGGGGAGGATTTGGGTCTGATGTGCCACTTTTGAAGCATCTCTTGGATATGATACTTGATTTCATCATTTTCCATCAGTGAGTGACAATAGACTGGTGCATCGAGGTTTAGATCAATTGGATGCTTGACTTGGTAGTGTGTCGATACTCCTGTGGGTGAGGAGAATATGTCTCTGTGCTCTTCCATGATCTTGTACACTTGCTTCTACTACAAAGAGAGACTCTGTGTAGAGGCCATAGATGTGGCGGTGACCTTCTACTTACTATGAGCATGGATTACCAAGAAGATGAACTTACCAGTTTTTGAAATGGCCTTACTACATTTCTTAGAAGAAGCTAAAGAAATAGGGGTAGGTGGTTCCACCTATGGTATCCTATACAATTTTCTACCCAAAGTAATAATAACACTACGGGGTCTAGACTCATACAAAACATGTCTTTTCCACACATATGGTTGTCCTAAAATAACATCACAAACTTCAAGGGGAGAAATATCACAAAATGCCTCGTCTTTGAAGGGCTTGATGTTGTAGGGCATACGACACTATTGACTGACACTAAAATATCTTCCTTGGTGAATCCAGCCGATGGTGTAGGGCCGCAAGTGCAGTGTCGTCAGCAGGTCTAGCCTCTTGATGACTTCTTCTAAGATCAAGTTCTTCTGATTACTGCTATCAATAATGAAATGAAGTGGAGTCCCCTTTACCCACATCTGCGAGTGAAAGAGGTGTTCTCCTTCCTCTGGTTCTTCTGGTTCACTTGGATAGACTTTGGTGGTAGTGACCATGGAACTGGGTTCAACATTGATATTCTGATTCCCTCCTTCTAGATTTTATTTAGAGTTAGAATTGACTTCTGACTTAGAATCTTTCAGCTCAACCACGAGTGAATGCTTGGAGCAACATTTTTTGGTGTTGTACCAAGGAATTTTATGGTATTCACACCATTTTCATGTGTCCTTCTTTGAATTCTCATTACCCTTCTTGTGTTGCGGCTTGTACTGGTTGTCCTGAGAGTGGCCATATTTTCTCTGTCCCTTGTTGTGTTGGTTGGGGCCACCATTTCCTTTCTTTGGTTATGAGGAGTTTGCAGATCCAAACTCTCACCTCTTTTTCTTAAATTTATGCTCGATCTTGAAAACATATCTATACATCGTACCCAATGATGTGATGTACAAAAAATCCATTTCTATTTGAGTGTATCTATGAAAACAACCATGGTATTTGAGAACTAGATGCCATTCAAAATATTTGATACCCAATTTGGTGCATAGGGTATGGAAAATATTGGTGAAATATGGTATTGTCTGGTCCCTTTCTTGATGCAGGGTGGTCCATCTGGTGTACTGGTCCTCATATATTCCAATAAGGTAGTATTGTTCTTTAATGGAATCCTTGAAGGAATCCCATGTGAGGGAGACCACAAATATTTCATATTCATCTATTGCCATTTTATCAGAGTAAGTATCCTACCAGTCCTTAACATGAGGGATGTATTTGAGGAGTGAAAAAGTAATTTTTCCCTATCGGAAAATTTGTAGAACGAAAAATACCTTTTGAGCAGATTCAACCATTTATCTATGGGAAGTCGTCAAAGGATCTGTGCAAAGTTGTCCATCATTTCATTCCTTTTTCACATGAGGGCTTCATCGAGCAATATTTTAAAAGGATCTCCTGCTCCATCATATTTTTTTTCATCTTGCAAAGGCTCAATTGGTTCAAGTCCCGACGTCTTGTACCCATACCTTGTTGGGAACATGCACAAAGAAAACTAAATCAAGAGAAAACCACTCTGATACCACTGATCCATATTTATGAGTGGAATAAAATGAATAAAATACTGAATACAATATCATAGAGATAACAACATATATCCAGTGAACAATAACTTCTATTAAATAAATGAAATAGGATGAAACTGTAAAACTGTAGAAATGAAACAACTTGCTCAAATGGTGGTATCTATCTCTTAGAATATATGTGGCTGCTATGCTCATCTGTCTAAGCAGAGTGAGTACAATGAGGCTCCATAGGCCTTTTTAACATTACTCATTGTAATACCCCTGTTTACCCCAGTTTGTAAATATAACTATAACTGGACAAGAGACTATGGCAGACTAGATATATGTGAATGATTTGATCAACCTTTGTATAAAAGGTCAATGCATGTATTTTCCGGTTATTAATAGAAAATGGATATGTGTTACTTAAATGCTGAAAGGGGGATTTTCCAAGATAGACCATGAATTCTATGAGAGAGATCGTGAGGGGAACCAGGAATGGTTGAGATGACCCCCACCAAACCCGTACCTTACTGGATTTAATTTCTCAACAATCCTTTGACCCAAAAATGAATTACCAATCATGCTGGTAGTTGTAAGGCCATCCTCAATATTTAATGAGGATATGGGACAGGGTAGCCATCTGTAAGGCTTCCAGAACTGACTAAGAGTTGGGGATTCAGACCCATGGAATACTGCTGAGGAAATCAAGAAAAGAGGTAATTCGTGGGAATAAACAAGGTGGCACGAGGAGAAAAAGAGCGCTTGCATTTATTTGGTTAGAGGAAGAACAAAGAAACATTCTCTTTTTGGGAACAATAATCTATTAGTAGGGTTTTCATTACAAGCTAAGAAACGAGGATGACGAGGGACTGTGATGGTACTCGTGAATACCTCCTTTCTTGGTATAGAGAAAATTTATTACCAAGATCTGTGGGAGGAGGATAGTAACCTCTATCTCTGACTGTCATTGAGAAAGATGAAAGAGTCTCTCTCGGAGTATCATGGTCTAGCTCAGGGGTGGCCGATGGTAAATCCGTCAGGAGTGGTTGTGCCCATGGTTGGGTGGAAACATGTACTCATTTCAACAATCTCTTCACAAATTTGGGTTTTCTTATAAGTATCTGCTTACTCGGTGTGTTGAAATGGAAACAATGGTTGAATGTATATGTTTATGGTTAAAGTTTTACAGTGATAAATAGTTATTAGAAATTCTCATTTGCTTCTGTAAAATGCTATATTTACATGGTCTTATGTTTTCCTCAGTTTAAAAATTAGAGAGCTGTGGGACCTGAGTCTGTAAGTGAGTCTAATTACGAGCTACGACTTCCGCACTAGCTAGAGGTTTCCAAAGGGGAATTTTCCCCAATATGGACTTTGTAGTGCAAGTATTGGGATGGGTCCAACTAGATTGTTTCAGTGCTTCCGACCCCTCAAATTCCTTTATGGGAAGACTAAGTTCAAATTTGGTGGAAGTAGGGCACCACCATCAGACCCATCATCTATGTGACAAAGGGATCATGCCCAAGTCCTTAACCAATTTACGACTAAGAGATTAGTGGGTAGCCCTTGAGATCTTTAGGAGGACTCATGTGACTGAGGTCTGGAATCCTTATACTAGGCCCAAAAGGAGCTAAGTATTTCTGGCTTCGTAACCCCAGGATTCCAGATCTTTGGGGTGTTTCGACCTTACAAATTGAAAACCAACCAAAGGCAACTTGGTTGACACGGTTAACCGCGAGGTTGACCGACGTCTGGAGGTTTTCCTAACCATGGAAGATAGACCTACCCCACCACTAAACCTTGAATCCCTTACTGGTCATGAAGTAACGTGAGTCTTATATCCAAGGGAATTAGGGAGCCTCCCTGACTGTTGGATCTATGTGGTGGTCAGCCCAACATTGACCATTTCAGGAGAAAAAAGGTGCTCCACCTCCAAAACTGTTGAATATTGAACTTATGAATTAATATGAGTCATGGATCTGTGAAGTCTGTTGAGAAACCCTCTTAACCATCCATCAATCGAGACATGTGTTAATGGATTGAGTGTATTTGGGAGATAAGCCATTCAATAGATCTAGGTTGTTGATGCGTGAAGGGAATGAAGTCTCGAAGCCCGATGTAGGTTGGGGCCATCGGATGAGAGGCCAAACGACGAGAGATCTCATAGTTTAGAGACTTGACACTCCGAAGGAAGTTGGATGAGAGTTATTAAAGTGTGAAGGTTCCCAAAGTCGTGAAAAATGGATTAAATCTCATCCATTGATAGACAGAGGACACGTGTCGCTAGATATGATAGTCCAGAGACTTAGTACTTCGAGAGGAGGATGGAAACTACATGCCTAAAATTTCGAAGGTCAGAGTCACAAATTACCAAGAGCCATCGATTTGGAGGATATTCGAGATCTCTTGTGGCCGTCTAATCTGGATGGAGGTCAGTTCAACACTGACCAACTATGGGAGTCACGAGGATTTTGCACCGCGAAACTCCCAAATGTTGAAATCCCTAAGTAACGAGAGCCATGGATCTATGGGTCCATGTGGCCAAAACCTGACCATTATATCTAGGTTATGTTTAGTCCAATGCTGACCAACTCTAGGAGTCACGAGGAGTTTTCACCACAAAACTCTCGAAGGACAAAATCTCGAAGTAAAGGGATTTGTAGATCTATGGATCTACGTGGCTGAATATTAACCATGAGATCTGAGGGATGTTACAAGGTTGTCATTTTAGTGTGACGTTGCAAGCCATTGTCATTAGGGTGACATGGAACCATGATCGATGAGAAACGTTTCACCTCAATTTTTTATTTTCGTAGACCCTATATGCCTATTGGAACATGACATGTGTCACCTTCTAACGAGGTCACATGTCACCCCTGGCCCTCACTGTGTGCCATCTCCTATTACTTTTATGCCCGACGATGTGAATGATGAAGCCTGAGACTTCTAGAGTCTGCGGCTTTGGGACTTTGGAAGAGTTGGGGTTTAGTATCGTGGAAAGGAACGAATCCCAAAGCCACGTGGTAGGTTCATGAGAGTTTAGGAGATAGGAGGTTCTGAAGAGCTGGGGTGTAGTGTCATAGAAAAGGCTTGAAGTCCGAAGCCAAGTGGTGGGATCACGAGATTTCTGGATATAGGAACTCCGAGAGATTGGAGTCATTAGGCCATATACTCCCAAAACCATTGGAATTATCCCTTAAGCATATGCCTTAACGTGGAGGGAGATCCGCTGTTAGATTCTTGGTGGATGGATTTATGTCATAGATTGAGGAGCGCTGGAAGCTCCGAGATCTCGAAGAACTAAGGATGATATGTAAGAGTTAGATCCACATATATGCCACATTGTCCTTGACTGAGAAGTTCCTGAAGGACCATGGAAGGGAATTTATTTGAATCCTAAGCTCAGTTTTGAGTGGGAATATAGTGGTTGGAAAGCCCTGAAGGAGTAGAACGTGATGGAGATATTGGAAAGAGGGTGTGGCATGGTTTATGAAAAATGAAATTATGATTCTCCATCCATAGAAAGGGTACTCGGGGGTCAAGTTTGTTACACTCATGAATTCCAAAACTCTATACATCCAAAAACCTAACCCTACGAGGTGAAACACCAAAAGTTATGTGGCCCCCTATGGGTAAGTTGGTACCTCAACTTCCTGGGCTTGTAAATTTTTCATACGATATCTGTTTTAGGTGCTTGTTAGCCCGTTGGAAAGTTATTTTAGAGAAATATGCATTACACTATCAAACTCTAACACCGCATACAATTTGACTCTGGAGATCCAAAAAAACATTGTTTAGGGCCCCAAAACGACCTTGGAGGTACAAAAAGATGTGTTGACATGAAAACATACAAAATAATCTAGTTGGAGTAGGATGGAAACCACTTGTATCCACCTAGAAGATGTGTAGGGCTTCATACAACCCCAAAAGTGTAGAACCCCTAGTTACAAAGAAGTACAGAAGAACATGTTGAACTAAAAACTGTCAAGAGGATATACTTGGAATAGGTCGGTGTCCACCAATATCCACCTAGATCAACATTGGGCATTATCTCACCCACTAGATATTGACATATTGGGCTTCCAAAAGAATTTGGACTTAGAAATCCTATGGGATCCAGTGCTCTGGTACCCTAGGACGCTTAACTCCTTCCTGATATTTTATGAAGATCTATGGTTAAGATCCCCTTTCTTGTAGATATTCTAGTTGAAAAACAAAGGTGATCATACAAATGCTCACATTCATCACTGTCCACAAGTGATATATTTTTCCTTGCGCACTATCCATTCGAAATAGGGAATTTCTAGCCTTATCCGGTAACAATCATGATAATTATAACTATGATACCAGTCCATAGAGCTAAACTTTGTTTAGCGATTTAGTCAAATAGAATGCAGACCTGCTAATAGTTTCACCTCTAAAATTTATATTCATCCCATGCAGTTCCAATATACGAAGTTGTGGATATATTATAGGCATATCATTGCCAATATATACATATATAAATATTTTATATACGTAGGTGATATAAGATTAGAAGTAATTCCTAGCAATAGATATACAAAAGTATAATCTCAAAATCCATTACTCATGACTGAGGAGTATAATTACCAATCCGTGTAAAAATTTAAAAAAAACTTCTTAATTATAATTCCAACAATAAATACTCATGAGAGGAAATATATAAACATAGTCCCTGTACAAGTTTAATAACAACATACTTAACATAATAACATAGTAATATTCATTAACAATAATACATAGTTATTCATACAACAATTCATACAAGTACATGGTGAACCACTTATTTGGTATAAATAACCACCAACTTCATGTTGACCTCTGACTTTCCTCCCAGTCATAGAATTCGTTTCCCATAAATTGACAATAATTCACCCCCAAGTTAGGCTTAAACTCCACTTTGGAAAAAGGGATTACTATCCCAGACTAGTATGTTAAACAACAATAATGCTAAAATTTATGTGCCAACTATAGCCAACTACACTCTCTAATTCCCCACATGCTTGTCCCACCAAGGAAATGTGTTCCATCAGATTCCCCACTTTCTTCCTGCGCTTCAACAACAAGCCAGAAATAAATTCTCCAAGCCCTATAGCTACAATTGGTACTTTGGGAATTCAATTCCCAATGATTTTCCCACTTGGAGAGAATGTTTAGGGGCATGAAAATCCTCCTCTTATAGAGAATACAAGCATGACAACCTACCTCTTTAGTTCTAATTCAATGGAAAATGCTTCCCATATTTTCCCCCTGTTGTTATGGTGATGGCAATAAGTATAGATGGTAGTAGAGGAGATGATCCTCTTCCATAATCACTACTACACATGATCAAATTTTCCATGGTTTTTCGTTGCTATTGCCACACATATCCGTCACACTTTCCACAAAGGCAAACAATATTTTCATGGAAATTTTTACATCTCTATATCCACACACTAAGATTATTCATGGAAACAACAACGAAATCAGGTCGCCACGTGTCATCATCCTGAATATTTTATGTTAAATTTTTTTGTTCACATCGTCCTAATTACGAAAAAATATCATCATTAGACCATCGAACATACATCAGAAATATGGAATCCCATAGTGAATATTTAAATTCTTTCCACAAATGTTTTTCACTATAGAGACGAAATTTCGTCACAAGGAGTTACATATTCGTGGCAGGAAGTAGAGATGTACACCTTCTTGCGAAGAACGTGCATTGCTATAGAGACGACAACGCATGGAAATAGGGATGAAGTTCCATGGTAGAGTAGAAAACACACCAATGGCTTGCGACACAAATGCCATCCTTGCAACGAACATATGTCTCTATAGCGACGACTTCTATAGGTTTTTTTAAAAAAAACTTGATATTTTTCTAGTCTCTGAAAACAATGATATGCTACAAAATCCTTACAATGATATGCTACAGAAGTCCCCATCTTCATGATACAAAAAATCCTTATGACTGTACCTAATGAAGAATATGATTTATTGTTGATTCATGGACAAATTTGATGTCTATCACCAATCCCTTATCCTAATTCAAGGACGGATCCTTTCAAGGAGGGATGACATGTAATGGACCTAATTAACAAAATTATTACTATTAATTATTACTACTTAATTTCCATAGTGGTCACACCCATTCACTATGGCCCATGTGTCCCATGTCAGATACTCGTATATTTTAGTCCTTTGTGTCCCATTTCATAGTGTCATGTGACTCGTAACAATTCATCTTTCCTTTTCAATATTGAACTTCGATGAATAAAAGGAGTTGTGTATCTAGAGTTCCTGATCTCCCAAATCTCAACACTTCTATTCTAGGATAATTCCTTTTGATTTAAGTTTATTCAATCAATGGTCATTTACATTTTGTGTCTTCTTTATTTATCCCATATATTTTTACAAATATTTTTCTCCATGCACAATCCTATGAACAACAATTAGGAAAATAATAAAACCGCACCTACATCTGATACTCTACCCACAACACCAAATATTATTCTCTATCAATATTGTATCTAAATATGCAGAGTTTGTGTTTTGAGTTTATGTCATATCATTAACTCTTATTTTATGGGTATTCTTTATATTTGGTTGTTCAAGTGTAAGGATGGTATCAACTTTGCCACAATACTGATCATAATATTTAATATAATTCAAGTAAGAACTCTAATTTTCCTTATTCAGACTATTATCAACATAACACTATTGTTGATTGATGCTTAGGAGATTAGTTGAAAACATTCATCCAACATCACAAACTAGTTTGATGATGTTACATAAGCCTATATGAAAGAACAATCATACATTGCATGGTTAGCTTTTTGTAATCAATATTCAACATATTGGAATCATTTGATTCACAAAATACAAGAATCATATGAAGTATTTAACCTTCTAAATATAAGGCAGTGTAAGATCTATTTCAATTTTCTTGAAAAGGAATCCCATACTTACCAACCCCAACTTCATAGATTGTTTCTGATGAAAAAATCCATTGATGGAGGAGGAGTCATTCTAAAAGAGCCAAATCCAGATTGTTCTACATGAAAGGAACTTCTTGGTGTAGCTACAAGTGATTGCAACACTAAAGAATGCTCAAACGAAAGATCCAAACTTCCTTTCACACGACTATTCCCAACATAGTCATCTTCAGTTCCACAAATCATTTCATTTTCCCTGGCCTAGTAAAATAAAAAGGTACCAAACTATTTAAAAGTTCCAAATATCAAGACATGCATTATAGTACCTTGAACACAACTTGATTCAACTAAATGTATTAACTCGTGGAAAACTATTCATAAAGAATTATTGTCATATATCTTTTAGTCTTACCCAATCAGAGTTATTTTCCTTTTCTTTCAAGAATATTTCCACACATAGAGGCGGGGTAGGGACAATGCCTACAAATCAAGACAAAGTTGAATGTCTATATAAGAGTGTACTTAATTGGCAGAAATAAAAAATGAAAATATTAAAAAAAAATAGTTATCACAACAATCTAAGCACACATAATATTCTTTATCATTTTCGTATGTAACAACACAAATAAACTATAGTTAAAATCAATATCATATTGCAGATACAAAAATGTGGCCATTCATTGATCCTAGAATGTAATTAGTGCCACACTTTTTTCCAATACCAAAATAGATTTCCATGCCAATTCATAATCTCTATGGTATGATTTGTGGATTTCAAATTATTTTTAGGCATCCTTTAGGGATCTTTAGAATCAAGCCAAGTATAGTTTGGAAAGGAGAAGTGAAATGAGCTATGTGCTAGTGGAATAACTACCAAGTTGTGCATACATGTATTAAGTTAATGGAACTGATTAGAATGATTGCATTCCCAGGATATAATTTTCATGTACAATGTTACATGGTTGTGACCTTTAATTTGATTGTTGCTACTATTTATTTTAGTTTGTAAGTGTTGTTAAATTTTCCCATTTGATACCTTCATATTCTATACTGTGCTAACAAGTATCATCTCACTGGAAAAAGTCTCCCTAAAGCAAAAGGTATTGGATTTTTTTAGATATCTTCTGGGTGTATCTATTGTTTGTGTCCTGTAAAACATATTTATTAATACCTTGGAGTTGTGATATTGCAGGTAGTGGATGCACCTGAGATTTTGACAGTGATTAGCAAGATACCGCATCTTTCTAACTTTTTGAATTCACTTTATGGTTGTCAATACAAGTCATTCCTCAGCCTCCTCAAGTGTAATCAACATCTTGATTAGGGTTCTTTCAGAAGTATCGAGCATTTTTTGAACACGTATAGGGGATATCTATGCCTAAACATGCTTTTCCAAAAGTTCTCTACCATGTCATCTCCCCAACACATGAATCATCTCACCCATAGTGCATCATTGGAGAAGACTTAGGCAACAAGGAATGGCAGAGCACCCTTCTGCAACAAGACACATGTGGAAACAGTATGCTAAACTTGCCTCACAATGGAGATAGGGGAGGGAAGTATTGGAGAAGACTAGAGGAAAAAGGAAATCTATTATCTTAGATATACTTGACCTTCACCATAAAGTAATGTATCATGTGGAGGTTTTGAAGAGATTTTTGGAGTCACATTTGTGGGCCTACAATGTAGGCTTCATCGCACACTTTTGGGTATGTTCCCACACATGAAAAACACTTCATAAATTAGAATTTAGGAGGCATATCGCTTAGTGTATGGAGTATCCCTCGATGAAGTACATTGGGTTTTGAATTGAACTTGTGAGATCCTTTACATAATACATATTTGAGGGCCCCTTGTTTAAAAAGAATTCGATGCAGTGGCATCATTTGGAGATTTATTATTGGATGATAGTGGGGGTTTTGGCCCACTTGGAGGGGCAAGAGCTGCATTGAAGATTTTTTTGAGGAAAGGAAAAAATCAAGGAAGATAAGTTAAGCATTACCCTTTGGCCCCTAAAATGATCAAAATATACATGGGAGATAAATGGTCCTAGAAACACTCCAGAGTAGTTTTGTAGGTGAAATATTTCAATGGTTGATCAAAATATGTTTATGTGTTTATATATTATTGCACATCGACTTATAAAATTACTTATATCTCAAAAATATACTGATAGGCCACAACCTAGTGAGACACCAAATTGATGTATGAGACCCGCTTGTTTGTGGGACAATGGATAAACCCTCTATGCATCCCATAAACATAGGGGTCTCATACATTAATTTGATGCTTGTAATTTCCTAAAAAATATGAATATCTTAACAATAATCAAAATTGTGTTTTTACATTTCCATGTCTCCATAAGTTCTACATTGAGTTCTATACTTTAAAAACACGTCAAAAACCTTACCTTATCATTGTCCTTTCACCAGATCCATTCGCCCATAAAACTTGATAAGAGTTTTCCACAAGATGCATTTCCATCACAAAGACCTGCATGAATCATAAAAGACAAATTATTTAAATGATTAAATAATATATAAGCAAATAAATAGACATTTATGGGCATGAACTGCAACAACGCAAATGATCATATCGATATGTTCAAAAGTAATTAAAATAAATATTTCATTATTTTGATTAACATTACAATATTTCTCTTTACCTGTCTATGTAGCTTTGACAGTTGGTGCGTTAATTTATTGTCCACTTGGTTTCTCTCATAGTTCACCCTCCTGAGCTACATACTCTTCCATTTAAAGAAGATAATATATAATTATAAGTCAGGAAATAAATATCTACAATCACAGTAAATATTTATAATTCTGAAGAATACATACCGAAATGGGTACTTTGCTCCTCCCCACTATCATTGGACATGTGCTCCCTCGTATGAAGTGGTGTCTAATGAATACTGCTAGATTAACTGATGCAGTTGAACTATTGCTTGAAAACAAACATAAATACTTAGTTAAGGGTGATATAATAAAATATGAATAGACTTTACAAGCATGCTACTGCGGTTTCCTTATTCATTTTATTTACCTGCATTTGTGTGGTTGGGGAGATTGGATTCTACCTCAAGATACTCCAATATTCAATCAGACTTTAAAAACCGTACTTGAAACCAAGATTTAAGTCCTCCTCGGTGGCAGCAGTTTGGAATGTATTTAAGTGAAATGCATAACACCATTAAAATTACCAATAACAAAAACATATATTTGTTCGCTACTGTTAAATAAATATTCACCACAATTAATCATTTAATTCTTACGATTCGGGATTTTAGTTTTCCATAGCCACCCTGGGCTATTTTATGTTGCCCATGCTTTTCCACTCTAGCCTTGGTTTCTTTGGAGGCATTAGGTATCCTATATATGGAATTTTTGAAAAAAGTTAGATATTAGAATTGTTACTTAAAAAAAGAAAGAAAAACATAAATGAGCATATTTCACTAAGAAGATGACATGTGTTGTACCTTTCTTTACCAGGTCGTGGATGTCTTCCTTGTTTTTTAAACAAGTTCTCCTTTGCATCCTCTATTAGGGCCTTCCACTCTTTCTCTAGAACCATGGGAGGGGGCTCATGCTTGAGGTATTATTGCAATTTCTCCCTATATTGGGCCTTGGTATATTTTAAATTCTCACCGACTAAGTTTGTAACCACTTTCTTATTGAACGTATTGCCGAACAAGTTTACCATGTGGCCTATCAATTTATATTTCTTTTCTCTATCTTGGGTATTCCACTGTGTGTGAATGGTGGGGCCAAACAACTCCAATTATTTGTCATTCAAGTTTATGTAGAAAACATTGTTTCCTACAGAAATGTGTTATCCATTAATTTATAATAATCTCAACAAATGTCCATTTCAATTTCATGATATAAATGAATCAATTAATTAACAAATACTTGCAATCTTCTGAATTTAGATCAGAACACATGTGTCATCCACCATAAAGGTGAGATCTAGTGATCCAGTGCTTTCAATTCATGCTGCTCCATGAATAACTTCCTCACCATCTACAGTACGTTCATCTCTAGATTCATGTGGAGTCTCGGGCTCCGGCTCATCATGCTCCGACATGTCATGCCGATCAATATCAATTCCCTCATCAATGATTTGAGGGGAACCTCAAGAGGGTCAAAAAGCCTCATTTGTACTTTTCTTTGTCGATTTTTTTGTTGCATTGGACCATCACTGCTACTTATAACAGTTGCAGGCTTAGCAGGTTCTTGGGGCACGAGGTTTAAAAACTCCTACAAACGGAAAAATTTACTTTATCAGATCATATAGAAATTATATATATATAAAAACATATATAAAATTGTCATAGCTGAGAAAAAAATGTGAAGATGCCACTTACCCCAAAATTTTTTATTAGATTTTGTAGCTCTGCAATTCTTTCCCTATCCTCCTGTGTTAGGGGTCTTTTGCGAAACAAAGATAGATATTCTATGTTTTCCTTATTCAAGGCCTTCACGATAGTTTCTATTGGGTCAGTGGAATAAAATATTTCATCCTTAAGCTCCTCATCATCCAAATTGATTGTACTGGACTAAAAAAATCAATCAATAAATGAAATTAAAATAATTTTAACAGCAAATTTTTTTAGATATTGTAATTAAATTTAGTTATTATTAAGCACTAATGGTTACCTGATGTTGTTGTGTGACCGATGAATTCCCACGATCACCCTGCTATGATATACTACGAGTGAGTGACTTCCCACAGTGACCATGCCACAATACATTAATGAATAAAATTAATGAGATGAACTTTAACATTTGAGAAATTTAGTTATTGTAGTCATAAGTTGTTACTATATTTAACATTTACCTGTTGAGGCACAACGACTGCCTTTCCACAATCACCCTGGACAGATGTAGTGTTTGATTTTCCACGATCACCCTGGATAGTGTTGACACAATAAATCAATCAACAAAAGTTATGAAATTCACCTGTAACAATAAAAAAATGAAATATTGCACTAATATCAGAAAATAAATAATGAAATTTCAGAAATGTAGTTATTATAGTCATAAGTTGTTACTATATTTAACATTTACCTATTGAGGCACAACGAGTGTCTTTCCACGATCACCCTAGATAGATGTAGCGTGTTTTCCACGTATTTTCCAAGTCCAAAAACTTCCTATCATAATTCCAAAGGAAGAAGAATGAGAGACATTGTTCCATACCATGTTTTGGGTGAAAGGATAGCATGTGCATGTTATTATTGAGATTGAAATATGGAAGACATAATCTCTCTAGAAATGACAAGAAGATTGAAGTTGAAAAGCATTGATCATACTCACCTTTATCTCTTCAATGGGTGTAGATTGGGAAGCATGTGATTGTTAAGAAACAATGCATCGTTCCATATACACTCCATATATTATAGGCTGAAGTTATATATGATGTTTCTCCATTAGAGGCATGCTTTTAAAATGATCCATATAGGATCAACATAGAAAGTATGAATCTAAACCTAGAAAGTGGCATTTAAATGGTATAGGTTATATGTATACACTATCCCATAATCATCAATAGTCCACATGGTATAAATCATTTAAGTCAAGTAGGATAGGAATTGTTAATCCCTAAATAGTGGCTCATTACCCCTTAATTGGGGCATATTAAATTATTAATGTTATTTTATTTATGTCGGATTTGGTTTATTAGTTTTAATTATACCTCCTAGTCTCCTATATATACCAAGGAGACATTTTCATTTGGAATCATCTTGTAATTGAACATTTATGTGGGAATAAGGAGGTTGGCCCCTCGAAGAGGCTTATTATATGAATTTCTCTCTTTTTCAAGGCGTTGAGTACTTATTGTGAGGTTTTTCTACGCTATATTGATATTTGGTTCCTAACATATGGTATCAAAGCTCAAGGTCTTGGGGTTTCGCTGCTACATCTGAGACACCTTGGAATTTTCACTATAACTTTTTTTCTACAACTATTAAGAAGGAACGTATTGGAGGATATTTAGCAGAAGGATCAAGGTACGTTGGGTTAAAATTGCAGCACCTGAGGCCTTATACTTTCAGATATACAACCTTTCTAAGATAGGGTTCTGGAATCATCCTGAATTGAGTCATTGCGGAATTTTTGCTATAAAATTTTTTCTGTAACGTTTCAGACCCTGAACTCAAGAGGATATTCACAAAAATTAGTAAGGTATTTGTGGTAAAAAATTTAGCTTCTGGGACATCTTAAATTCGTATATACATCCTGTGGAAGATAAGGTATCTGACTAGTCCTATTGACTAGTCTCAAGCAGGTGTTCCGGGTAAAACAATCATATTGTCTTCCTATAGTATCCAAATTGAGTGAGATTAGTTGCATTGGATAGTGTACATACCTTAGTAGTTCTGGTATGCGTTTCAGAATTTTTTATGAATTATTTTGTGCGGGGCACGCTATACAAGTGAGATCTCATGGAAAGGAAAAAAATCAGCAAGTTGTGGGGAAGTTACCGTAAATTACACTTGGCACAAAAAATTTTGATCAGACGTGTGGCATTGTAGAGAAGAAATATTAGAGACCTACAAAAAACAAAATTTCATACTTAGAAGGGCCGAAATTTTGGAGATACAATAAAAGGAAGATTGTCTAGCAGAACCACCTCAAAATCAAGGTTTAAAGTGATACTTGGCCAACATGCCACCAAAAAAGGGAACTTCTACACCAAATAAGCCTCCAGACAATCCTAATTGGATTCTTGATGAAGGTGAATAAATGCGTAGGGACATAAATGATTTACAAAATAAGACAATAACAAAAGATGAACTACAAGAGATGGAAGCTAAGTTGGAGGCAATAAATACTAAGATGGATGGTTTAAAAGAGGAGATCATGGAAGGATTGAAAATTTTTGTAATAGAGAGGACATCTGAAAGTGAAAAAGTATCCCATGTAATTCATGATGAGGACACAAGGAAGGTGAATCAAGAATGGAGAATCTCCAACTTTGGTTTTAAGACCAACCACATTCCTAATATTGATATGAGGAAGTTTTATGGCAAGGACCCTATCACATGGATACTTTAGATGGAGCAATTCTTTGATCTACATAATGTGCCACATACACAAAAGGTACGGATTACTTCTTTATATTTAGAACCCAATCAATTTGTATGGTATTGATGGCTTTGTTCTCACAAATCACTCATCACTTGGACAATTTTTAGGAAGAAATGATAGCACACTATGAGGATACAAGGAGCAATACCTTCTTTAACAAATTGATAAATCTCAAGCAAAAGGGTTTAGTTACAAAGAACATTAAGAACCTCCAAAGATTGAATATAAAGGTAAAAGATATTCCAGATGAACACTTAATTGATGTATTCATAGGAACTTTAAGGGATAACATTCAACACGAGGTTCTCCTTTGGGAACCCAAATCATTAGAGAATGCATTTAGGGTGGCAAGAAATGTTGAAAGTAAAAATATGGTTATGGATACTAGAAGGACCAATCCTAACATCTATAGAGAGAATAGTGGTCTTTCTTCTAAAACAACTCAACCTACAAGGTTGACACCTGAACAATTGGAGGAAAGAAAAGAAAATGGTTTATTCTTTAATTGTGACAACAAGTACATTAAGGGACATAAGTGTGGTTAGAAGAAATTGTTCTACATAGATTGTGAAGAGGAAGAAGAAGAAGAACAAGAACCATCTCAAGATGAAAACATAGAAGCAATTTCATCTGAAGAGTTGACTCCCATGATATCGTGTAATGCATTGGATGGAATTAGCACTCCTCAAACCCTCAAGATTGAAGGATATATCAAAAAGAAAGAGGTGATAGTCCTAATTGATTCTCGCATTACTCATAATTTCATTCACTATAAATTATCCAAAGATCTCAATTGCTTTGTATATCCAGCACCATAGTTTCAAGTAATCATTGCAGATGGAGGAAATATGAATTTCTCAGGAAAATGAAATAAGATCAATCTTACTATGGGGGAATATGTAATGAATAGTCCAATTATTGATATAGCCATGGGTGGTGCTGATGTTGTACTAGGAATCCAATGGTTACAATCATTAGGAACAATGGATTTTAATTTTCAAGAACTTTTTATGAAATTTTCATTGGAAGGAAAATAAATTGA
>JZKD02S1839030.1:378485-396924 GCA_000966675.3 Picea glauca
GCCCTTATAAGGTATTGCAAAAGATTGGTACTATGGCATACAAATTGGAGTTGCCTACATCTTCACGAGTACACCCAGTTTTCCATGTTTCATGCTTAAAAAAGGTTATAGGTGAAAAGACCCATGTTCAATCTATATTGCCAGAAATTGACGAGGAAGTTAAAATCATATTGGAGCCTGAATCCATCAATGACATGAGAATTCACCAACTGAGGAATAGATCCATTTCATAGTATCTCATTAAATGGAGGAAACTACCGGATGGATATTCCACTTGGGAAGATGAGTCTTTTATACAGAAGCATCCATAGTTACTCAAGCGTTGTAGATAACACTTGTCTCAAGGGGAGGAGCATGTTAAGCCCTAAATAATGGATCATTACCCCTTAATTGGGGCATATTACATTAGTAATGTTATTTTATTTATGTCAGCTTTAGTCTATTAGTTGTAATTATACCTCCTAGTCTCCTACATATACCAAGGAGACATTTTCATTTGGAATCATCTTGTAATTGAACATTTATGTGGGCATAAGGAGGTTGCCCCCTCGAAGAGGCTTATTATCTGAATTTCTCTCTTTTTCAAGGCGTTGAGTACTTATTCTGAGGTTTTTCTATGCTATATTGATATTTGGTTCCTAACATGAATACAATTTTGTGCCCACAGAAATGTTTACTCCTAACAGTTACTAGACTAGCAAGGAAAACCCATTCCATTAGCAGATTTCCTTTATCAAAAAAGATAGAATGAGATGTTGTAACAATGATGCTACAACGTAATGAAACTATGAAACAAGATAATGAACTATTAAGGATTTGAAAGGAATACAAATTGAATGTTTAGTACTACTTATGGGTTTTCATGTATGGAATTACCAAAAATCGTCTCTTACCTGGTTGTTCAAGCTAAGCACAAAAAGAAGGAAAATAGACAATGACATAAACCATTAAGATATCATATGGAATGCATAATAACTATCAAAGTATCAAATAAGACTTATCAATGATTCAAATAGCATATAAGAATCAATTATGGAGGTAAAGAGAAACAACTAATTTTATTCCAGTGGAAAAGCATAAACAAATAAATTGTCCCCTAATGAGAGGCTTGTACTAGTTGAGATCCAATATTACCTATGGGAGGGTCCTTTGATGCTCCATTACAGCTCAATATTGAACTTTAATTAATAATGGGTGGCATATTCCCTTATGAATGGTCATCATGGAATGGAAATGGAAAATGTGAGGGGACGCAAACTCAAAATAAGTGTGTTGATGAAATCGAATTATCACTCTTTGGATCTATTCCTATGACATAATATTACTCATAATTCCTTCCTTTCAAATACTTTACAATGGATTCTATTTATAGACTCCATGTATAAATTTCATCACACACATGGATACATTTCATCATTAGTCCAATCTTTGGTACTACCAGGGAAGTGATGAAGTGGACCAAGTTTTTGATCAACTAGGTACATGGGAATGCTCTTTGACTAGATGGATAGCCCCATCCATGTATAGGGTATCCATATACTTACCAATATCTCTATGAAAGGGGAAGATGTAACGAATGCATTCCAAGGGGAAGGAAAACATTGTCGACCAAAAGGAGAGCCTAACCTATACCAATATTATGGCATGAAGAGAGGAGGTTGTAGAGCTTTAATCAGTTTTATCAATCATGACTATGTCCACTTCATATATTTTCATTTAATTATCTTACATATTATGCAAAATTATGACAAGGGGGAATGCAACTTGGATACCCTTTCAGTGGTATATTTTTTCATCTACGAAGCTAATATCAATTGGTGTAAGATTTTGATGAGTGAGTTGTTGTGGGCCTATGTTGATTCTCATTCATCAAGAACCTATCTCATCTTTTGGAATTTTTAGTTTAATTCACCATGTGGAAGTGGATGTCACCACAAGGTCATGAGTTTCGCCCAATGCTAGACAAAATGATCCTTTCCTTGTAGTATGATCCATGCAAGGTTTGCAAGGATGCCTAGTTCTTGAAGTTTAATGATGAATAATTTTCCAAGTCATACGATCACATGATCAATGCCACCAACTAGGTTCTTATAATTATGTTGGAATTACTTAATTATTATGAAGGAATATTTGGTTTGGCATGTCAAGCGATCATGCCTTTATGTGGATGAGAGGAGATAACTCTACAAAGTTTAAAGCTACCACCCTTTCATATTACTTAATAAAGGTTGTTTTTTACATAGAGGTTTGTTCATGGTCAAGGGTACATAAATAAAAGACATCATCTGGGATGAAATACATATTGCCAAAAATTCCAACCAAGGACTTGAGGATGAAGCAATTTGTAATCAAATATGAGATGTTAAAGAAGCAAAAAGGTAACATAGGTCAACTAGGATTCTAATTATAATGTTAAATAGAAGCCATGTCAACCTTCCCAATCACCTGCATTTTCAGTTGTACCGAATCATCCTATCTTAGAATCAACCACATTTTTTGGGAAATATTTGAATTAATTCCCAATTCAAGTGGGCCATATTTTCTAGGTGTGAATCAACAAAAAGGAAGAAAGTGGTCAAGCCATTGAGTAACTTTTCCACTATGGTTTCTAATTGACCTAGCTAGACTAGGTTAGATCATATTCTAGTTATGGTACATGGTGTTAGGTAATAGCATACAAAATTTTGCAATACCTTGTGAACTTTGGAAATCATAATGGATTTGGCTCAGTTGAGGAGACATTGAAAGACTACTAAACATTTGAGAAGTCTAGTTCCTAGACTCCTATTATGACCATTGAGGATGATCTACATGATTATGTTCGCTATGTATTGGGATTCCTAGTTTGGAATTAAGTAGAACAAGAAACCCCTTCATATACAAGACTGCACCAATAGCAAGAAAAGGGAACAATCATCGACCTCCACACTATGGACAATATACCATCTAAGAAAAGCATTGACAAAGAAATGGAAAAGGTGACTAGAGTACTCTCACGAATAGGAATAAGTGGAGATGCTATGGCGATGTGGATTCATGGTTCTAGTGTATGTTCAAAGGATATAGGATCTCAAGAGGATGAGTTGATGGAGGAGTCAAAAGGAGAGGAAATCCATGAGCATGTCCTCAACAATACAACTCCTCCATTCTCACCACTACAAAATTTATTCATTATGGAAAAACTTGAGCAACTTGCACATGAACCTATCCGCTATTATGTGATGAATGGAGCACGTGGGTAGTATAGGGTTAGGGTTAGGGTAGAATAGTTTTATTGGGGAGACCTTAGGCTTTTATTTTAGGAATTCTAATTTTTTTTGTAAAATCATGGGAAATTATGGGGAACTTTGTATTCAAGGGTTTTTATCAATAGTCACCCAGATCGAATCAATGAAACAATGCTATATATCACTGAAAGAAAGGTTAGGGTAGTGTAAATAACATACCAATCTTTCCCTCCTTTCCCTCGAAAATATCATACACAAGTCTCAGTCTTGGTCTCGGATGGCCCTCGATGGTCTCGTGCACAAATCTTGATCTTGGTCTCGGATGGCCCTCGATCTTGGTCTCGACCTTCTATCCAAATCACATTTTCACCCACAAATTGCAGAATGTACACATTCTATCCCAATCACACATTGCAAGAGCACCCTAGATGGGAGCGAACGCAATGTATGAACGTGATGTATATAATAGACAAAACTGAAACAAAGGAACACTTCCCGCAGGCAATGATTACTACCCTGGGAGATCCTCTTCCACCAATAGGATAGATTCCACTATTTACGAGGTAGATATTCAAACCCACCGGGATGATTCTATATCAAAGGAGGAAACATATTCTTATAGGATCGGACCAAACACAAGGACACCAATCGACCTTAACCCAAAGAGTCAGACACACAAGTAAACCCCCCAAAGACACTCACCCTACGAACTGAATAGAAAAATACCACAGCCTTAGAGAATTAATGAATCTGAGTCTCCCATAGTATCATCCTCATCCACCTATTAATCGAGATTGTTTTTTCCCCTTGGACGGGGTTTATCTCAGCTAGTAGATGGGCGCCCTTTTTTCTTTGTAATGAATGGGTGCGGATGGATTAGTTTGGAATTTTTTTTTTGTTTTTTTTAATGTTTTATTATTTTTTGTTGATAGTCAATAGTCATTGAAATAGAGATGAAATTTTAGCGCAATAACGACGATAATCGCGGCCAATTTAATAAAAAATGAAAAAATGCTTAACTTACTACATATGTTTCGATGAATGTAAGAAACATGGAAACGTTTCATGGAAAAATATGCCCATATGTAGTAGAATGGTGAGAAAAATGAAAGTTTAGATTCAAAACTACACTATGTTCTTCCATTATATTTTCATGTGCATAAAATGACACTTGTCACTTTATGATATCCCTTTGCACCCACTTGGTGATTCATTTCTCTTCCATAGGAACTTAGGATAGCATAATGCATATGCATCCCTAAGTTAAATTTTAGAAATTATTATTAAAACTATTATCTTGGCCTAAGACCCTTAGTATATATTATCCCCTTAACCTAAGACTCTTATCCCCCTTTTCCCCTTTTTCTATTGGATTTTATCCCCCTTACTTTTTTTTCGAGTCGATTTGCACGCAACGGTGTGATTTTATTATTATCCTATTATGATTACATAATATACAATATAGTCCTACATAAATTTTAGTATCTTTCTCACCATCATATTTAGTACACATGCACTCTAGCCTCAAAGTAACACAACTCAACAACCTATATGCTCAATTACAATTGGGGTCAAGCTGGGGTATTACAAAATACATGAGGAATAAGGAATACATCATGAGAGAAGTGATAACTATAGAAGACCCAATAGTCAAGAAGTGCTAGTATAAATCATAGACATCATTCACCTCCTTACTCAACTAAGATGTTTTATGAATCTAAGGATTTAACAGGAAATACCTAAGTGTTTCTTGTTAGGAATCAAAGAATAAGATATGAGTTGGACAATTTGCAAGGAGATCTTAGGAAGCATAAGCTTCCATCCTTTGATGGTGAAAGAGAATGGGAAGATGATGTTGAAGCCTAGTTTCTTGGAATCATGATGTGTTTTTAGTTACACAAATACTCATCTAACCTAGAAGCTAGGATTTCCACATACCATTTGCATGGAAAATATGCTATGTGGTGGGATCAATTGAAACAATTTGAGCACATTAATGAGAGTATGATCACTTGTAGGTAGTTCAAGAAATATTTTTAGTGAAAGTATCTTTCAGAGAACTATTATGACAAGAAGATGAAAGAGTTGTTTGAAATCAAGTTGGGGAGCATGACCATGGGAGAATATTAAAATAAGTTCTTAGGATTGTTGAAGTATGTAGGATTTATCAAGGATGAAAAGGTGAAGATATAGAGGTTTCTGAGTGGGCCACCATGTTTCTACAAATATGAAATTCAATATGATGAACCTAAGACTTTGAAAAAGACAATAAGAAAGGCTAAGTACCTATATGAGCAAGGAAAGGGAAGAGAATATTGTAGAAGTATCAGAAGGATAAGAATAGGGAGAAATATGATCATAGAAGGAAGAGATTCAAACCTCTTTTCAATATACATAGTTCTAGTACAAATCAACAATATTAGCCTACTAAGAATGAATCCAAGAGGGAAGATTCCTTGGGAAAAAGGGGAACACCACCAATCAAATTTTGGGGATGTAAAGAAGATCACATGTACATGGATTTCCCTCACATAGAAGACAAGATGAGGACATTTCACAACATCTAAGAGGCTACTACAATAAAAGGCATGGGAAAAAATATTCCAAGAATATATGAATCCTTAGAAGATCGATAGATAGAAAACCAATCCCATATGATTGAGGTGGAAGGTAAGATCATAAACCAACATATTTCTATTTTAATTGATTCAGGAGCAAGCCATAGTTATTTTGATCCTAAAATAGTGGACATTATTCATTTGGAGAAAAATAATCTTGAAAATTCATGTTTGGTTCAACTAGCCACTGGAACCAAAAGAAGGATCAATGAAACTGTCAAAGATTGTCCAATAAACTTGAATGGAGTGAATACTAATGTTGATATGAATATCACACTATTAAGAACTTATGATATCCTAATTGGGATGGATTCGTTGGAAAAGCATCATGCTATCCTATATTTCCATAATAAGACATTTACATGTCTTGATGAAGAAGGAAAACAAAAGGGAGATTTCATCGTTACAACTGAAAAGATATTTTAGGAAACACTGTCAATTATATGCAGCCCATGTGGAAGAGATAGAAAATACCAAAGGGCCAAGTTTTGAATCTATTTTAGTATTACAATAGTTTGAGGGTATATTCCAAGAAATATTAGGATTACCACGAAAGAGGGATATAAATTTATCTATTAATTCAATACCAGGAGATTCCTCATTGTCAAAAACTCCTTACATAATGAGTACACCGGAATTAAAAGAATTAAAAATCTGGCTAGAAATATTGTTAAAGAAAGGGTACATACACCTAAGTGATTAACCTTGTGGATAACCGATACTCTTTGTTAAAAACAAGGATGGAACGTTGATATTATGCAATGACTTTAGATAGCTAAATAAATCCACTGTGAAGAAAAAATACCCATCTACCTAGAATTGGTGACCTCTTTGATCAACTAAGTGGAGTGAAGATATTTTCAAAGATAGATTTTAGATCAAGATATGACCATGTAAGAATCAAGGAAGAATAAGTCAGTAATAAAAGAATTAGAACCAGGTATGGGAATTATGAATTTGTAGCAGTGAAATTTGGACGGACCAATGCACTATTTGTCTTTATGTGCTTAATGAATAACATATTCATAAATTATCTAGATAAGTTTTTCTTGTTTTTTTGGATGATAAACTTATATATTCTAAGTCCAAGGAATATCATGAACATCTGATCCAAGTGGATACTAGTGGCCACCCACCTGTTCCACTAATTCAAAATGGTTCCACATATTGGAAGTTTTTCTATGGTTTTTGGGGTCCCAAACTTTCGAGGCCATTTGAGGCCCTAAACGATGGTATTTTGCGTGGAATAACTTAGCATGTATGGATAGGAAAATGCTAGGCCAAACATAATGTGTACTTCTCATCTATACCTTTCTGATAGGGTACCGAGCACCCCAAATGGAGATCATATGAAAATATTGCATCCCTGGGAAGTTGGCATATCAACTAACCACATCGGGGGCCACAAACATTTTGGCATCTCATCTTCTGGGGTTAGGGTTTTGGATGTTTATTGTTTTCTCATTGATTCTTTATGTTAAAATTAATTTTCAGCCTCTTTGTAATCAACTTCTTGTGAATGAGTGTAGACAACACATCTCTCTCTTTAGAGATAAGATACCACCATTCTAGATAGCTTGTGTACTTTTCATTTTTACAGTATTTTGTACTCTAGACAATCATTAATAGAATCCGTGTTTAAATATATAATTTTGTTTCTTGTAATATATATGTGTGTTTCCTTTTTATATATCTTCCTTATTTATTTTCTCAATATAATCTAGATCAATGGTATCAAAGAAATTTTATCTTTGTTGTTTCTCTGTGCATGTCCCCGACAAGGTCAGGCTACCAAGAGTTGGGTCTCAAATTGGTTGAGCTTGGGGAAGAAAACTCTTGCGAGCCTAAGAAGTCTCCCATGGAAGATGAAAAAATATATGATGGATCAAGAGATCATGTCATACTGTTTCTCAAGGAATCCCTTGCACGATAGAGTATCTAGAGGATGAATAATTTCTCCCAGATCCTTCAACTATTTGGAAATCAACAACAAAGGAAACTTCAACCAACAATCACTTTGGAGGTGTGACGCCATTTAAGGTTCAAGTTAAATTTGATATTACTTTATTTGAAGGCTAGATAGATGTTGAATATTTGGAAAAATTGTTAAGTATGCTAGAGGGTTATTTCTCTGTCCAAAATTTTCCCAACAGTGAAAAAATCGCCTCCGTGCTCCTTAAATCTCTTCCCCATGTCAGAGTTTGGTAGGATACTTACTGTGAGAAACATGTTGAAGATAAGTCTACAATGTTTTGGATAGGAACCACTTAGGAATATTTTGTTGATGCCCTCAAGGACCAATACTACCTTGTTGGAAACTATGATGACCAATACATGATATGGATAAATTTACATCATGAGAGATACTAGATGGTGTCAGAATACACCGAAATCTTCCATACCTTGCACATAAAGTTTGGTATTAAATACTTCAAGTGGAACCTGGTCCTGAAGTACCCCAATGGCTTACATAGGTACATCCAAATAAATATGGAGTTCCTAGACATCTCCTCATGAGGAGCCACTTACTGATATGTTGTCAAGATCAAGAAAAATTTCAAGAAAAATACTAAGTGATATTTAATCTATGAAAACCCATCGCAAAAGAATCATTGTAAACATTTCCCTAAATCCCATAGAAAAGGGTAGAGAAAGGATCGCTAGCCCCAGGAAAACTATTCCAAGCCACAAGCAAAGAAGGGTAACATGAATTCGAAGAAGGACACATGAAAGTGGTGCGAGTTCCACAAAATCCCATATGATTGAGGTTGAAGGCAATATCATAAATCATCATATTTATATTTTAATTGATTCAAGAGAAATCCATAGTTACATTGATCCTAAAATAATTGACATATTTCATTTGGAGAAAATCAAGGTTGAAAAATAATGTTTGGTTCAGCTAGCCACAGGAACCAAAAGATAGATCAATGAATCTGTCAAAGATTGTCCAATGAATTTGAATGGAGTGAGTAATAATGTTGATATGAATATCATACCATTAAGATCTTATGATATCCAAATTAGAATGGATTGGTTGGAAAAGAATCATTTTGACCTAGATTTCCATAACAAGACATTTACATATCTTGATGAAGAAGGAAATCGGATTACTGTGAAAGGAATTCCAAGTTTCATTTCTATAAGGGATATTTCATCCTTACAACTAAAAAGATGTTTTAGGAAAATGTCAATTGTATGAAGCTCCCATGGAGGAGGAAAAAAATACCAAAGGGTCGATTTTTGAATATTTTTTAGTATTACAAGAGTTTGAGGATATGTTCAAAGAAATACCAGGATTACCACCAAAGAGGTATATATATTTATCTATTAATTTATCACAAGGATTTTTTCCAATGTAAAAAACCCCTTACATAATGAGTGCACTAGAATTAAAAGAACCGCAAATGCAGTTGGAAGAATTGTTGAAGAAAGGGTACATACTCCCAAGTGTTTCACCTTGGGAAGCACCAATACTATTTGTTCAAAAGATGGATGGAATATTGAGATTATGCATTGAATTTAGACAGCTAAATAAATCCACTGTGAAGCAAAAAATCCCTCTACCTGAAATTGATGACCTCTTTAATAAGCTAAGAGGAGCGAATATATTTTCAAAGATAGACTTGATATCAAGATATCACTAGGTAAGAATCAAGGAAGAAGACATCAATAAGACAACTTTTAGAACCAAGTATGGGCATTATAAATTTGTAGTGGTACCATTTGGATTGTCTAATGCACCAATTGTCTTTTTGTGCTTAATGAATGGAATATTAAAAAATTATCTAGATAAGTTTGTCATTATGTTTTTGGATGACATACTTATATATTATAAGTCCAAGGAAGATAATGAGCATCTTACCTAAGTGGATACAAGCAGGGATGATTTTAAGGATGGAAATTTATTTTAAAATGTAGAAACCTTGGCGAATATTACTAATCCTTCATATGTCAACTATAAATGTTTGGCGATATTGTTTTTTAAATATTCAAATTTCTAAGTATTTTATATAGTTTTTATAAAATTTTGGTGATTTTTAAAGTAAAATAATTTTATCCTATAGAATTAGGGCGAATCATTTTTAAAATAGCGAATCTCGTTTTTGGAAAAACCATGGAAAATTAGCCCATGAGCGAAATTTAGCCCCTAAAATCATCCATGGATACAAGTGGCCAGCCACATGTTCCACTAATTCAGAATGGTTCCACATCTTGGCATTTTTACTACTTTTTTCCGGGTCCTAAACTTCTGGAGTCATTTTGAGGCCTTAAATGACATTTTTTGGTGTGGAAGAACCTACCATGTATTCATAAGAAAATGCTAGGACAAACAAAATGTATACTCATTGGATATACCTCTCCAATGAGGTACCAAGCACCCCAAATAGAGATTGTATGTAAAATTTGTGCCCCCAGGGAGTTGATGTATCAACTATCGACATCGGGGCTCACAAAACTTTTATAGTTTCATCTTATGGAGTTAGGTTTTTGGATGTTTAGGGTTTTATCATTGATGATTTATGTTAAAAGGCATTTCAAGCCTCACAATAAGAATTGACAACAACACTTTCATAAGGGGGATGGAATGTTAGGAAGCTAGAAAGGTAGTGGAAGCCATTTAATGTAAGGTGGACTAGGTCCACTATATAATTAAATAAGGCTCACTATGGTAGTTAGATATAATAAATGGGTAGTTAGATATAATAAATGTAAGAGGAATTCTTAGAAGGTTCTACTTCTAGAATATTACCCCTCTAGAATGTTCTTTAGGTGATGGTAGCTCTATATAAAGGGGTTCAAGCAATGTAATGGGATATGAAGAGAAGTATTATATTGTGAGTGGTAGCTCAATAGGAGGATGCCCCCTCAAAGAGGCAAGTGAACATGAGTGATCCCTTCCAAAATAGGATCCATTGTATGGTGTTTCCCTACCTCAAGGGTTTTCTTATAATAAAAGTGTGGTTCTTCTATATTGTTCTTTGAATCTTTGTGGTGTTTTTGTATTCAAGTAATTGGTACTTAACTATTTCTACAGACAAGGGTTTTCCCTGTGTTATATCTCTCTGATATACATGTGGGGTCCAACATTAGTACTCGACCCAATATCTCATGGCACCAACTAAGCAGGCTAGACAATGTCGTTAGTCGTACTACCCGACTAGCTAGGTACTAGAGAGTATCTTCCCGAGTCTTGATTTCGATGGAACTATAACAGTCAGGAAGCCAATTGGTTGATCTACAAAGGGATTCAGGGTATCTAGGTTGATTTGTATACAAGTGTTGTCTGATGTGCTACCACTCAAAGGGGCACCAACAAGGGTTACAAGGGTGGAAAACAATGCGCACTTAAGTACTACTTGTAGTTCATGCATGTATGATTCCCCGACCATGGTTTTATGCACATAATGCTAGATATTTGTAGCTTTAAGAAGTTGGAATATTTCTCTACCCTGAAAAAAATAACCCACAATTTAATGCCAAGGAAAGTGATCTGATACCACTTGTACGGTACCAAATCTATTATAAAATCCAAAAACATAAATATTGAAGAGAATAACAACGAAACACACAATAGATGAAACCACAACACCTGAATAAAAACCTTATTGATAGGAAACAATTTTCACTTGCCTCTCCGAGGGGGAAACCTACAGTAGAGGAGCACTCTATTACAATAATTCTCAACAAAAAAACTTATCATTCCCTCGACTCCTATTTATACTAAATCTATATACCAAACGAATGTTGAACACATCACCCAAAATAAGTGTAATGTCCCCAAGGCCGAGCCCAGTTGTAAATCTGATGTATGAAATGAATTGTAAATATGTGTTATAGGCTGGTGAGCCAAGTTTGTATAAGTCGGTGGGCTTATGTGATTGTTAGGTCAGAGAGCCTAAGGGTTGGAGGCCAAGGGCCTGATTTTGTACTTGTATATATGCAAAAACATTTAATAAAGTTGTAAACACCACCAGGTGCAGACCGACCACGATGAATGAGTGAAGGGGGACTGAGCTTCGACAGAGAAGGCAAGGGATTAGGGGCTAGAAGGTGGGAAAAGGGGCTTAAGCCTAAGAATAATATTTTGTTATTATTCCCAAAAGAACATGTGCCATTTATATTTTTTATCCTAAGTTCCTGACCAAGGGAAGGTGATGCGTGCTAGTGGAACACATGCAGTCTCCAGGGCAACAAGTGTCGATCCTGGTGCATGCAAATAAAACAGTTCGGGTGGACCGTGAAGTGGGTGACTCTCCCTTGGATTCGAGGGGACTTCCTGAGGGTGTACGGTCTCTGAGCAGTACGAATGACCCGAGCTTTGCAGAAAAACCTTGTACACCTTATGAACTGAAAAACCCGTGTATACCTCCATGCTAAACCGGAAAACTGGGATCAAGTCTGAAAGAGCCGGTTTCACCTCTGTTGGAACAGGGGAAAAGACCATGTTGTGTCTAGAGAATCTGTGTGCATCCACTGCCCGGGGTTGAGACTATGCGTGAGATCTCTGTCCCGACTCTGTGACCCTGAGCCATTTTACCATTGGTGAGCCCGTGGAAAAAGCCGTGTCTGTTTTTCCGTTGGTTGTGTGGCCACGCGGTGCTGGACTGCGTGGGAGGTTTGTAGACCTGTGAGCATTTCTCTCCAGGCGAGAGAGTGCACAGAGGAAGGAGAAAACTCCTGGAAGGAACCCTATAGCTACCATAGAGCCCGAAGACTTCTGGTCCGGCCTGTTGCTATAAGCCAAGGCAAGGGAGGTTAGCAGCCGAAGAACTGTCCAAGTGACAGAGAAGGTGTATACTCCTGGGGTGGAACAGGCATGTGGGGAATGAGGGTTTGTGGGCAGTGAGTGTGGGTGGTTCCTAGGAGAGAATCCCTTCCTGTGGCTGTGTGTTGTTTTCCCTGTAACCTCAGCCTAACCTAGGATTCCTTGTCTTGGGGTGGAGCTTAGTCCCAGCTAGGGGGTGACCCACTGTTGAGATGATGAACAATGTGGTCTAAGGCTGGGAGGTTCGTGGAAGGCCTACACTGGGTTGGTGGATTATACCACTGTTAAAAGATAAGTATCTGATTATATTTTAATCACATTTTGCATGACTCTACTATTTATGTTATCATGATTTCCACTGTGTATATGAATTAGTATGAAACGCTATTGATTATTAATTATGGCAGTAACTCATATGAATACTTAGTGTAGAATCTGTTTATTTGTTTAAATGCATGTGGATTATATAATACCTGTACGAGTTATGTACCATGTAGTGTTAAGGTTTCCTTTTAAGAGCGACTAAGCCATGGTAGCTGAAAGGGTGCACTACAGTTTGGTATCAGAGCCAAGGTTTTGACAGTGAGCCTAGATGGGCTAGTGGAGCGGTCTTTGGACCGAGAATGCGAGGGGAAATTGGGTCTGGAAGGAAAATTTTGGACCCTTGTTTTCTCCAAAGTGTCAAGGAGTTACTTGATGAGTTTTTAAGCTTAGGAGGTATAGTGGCATTATGAAACTGCAACCAGTGTGTTATAAGTCCACAGGGAGAGAGGACTCCACACCAGAAGTGTTGGAACTTTAGGATCTGTTTGGGAGGGAAGGTGAACCCTCATGATCGTCAAATCTGGAAAGTGTGCATGGGGTTTAAAGCCCTTTGGAATTTCACTGAAGTGTGGAAATCGCGATACGTGAAATCCTGAATTAGTCAGGATCGTCCATCAGAAAGAACGCGTGGGGAGCGATCAACCTTTCGTTGACTCGTAACTTGAAATGGACAAAGGGTGATTTCGTGAGAATTCAAAAAAACTGAATTCATGATTGGATCATAACCATTGATCTAAGAGAGATCTGGATCGTTAATTGTCCAGGAAGAAATCGATGTTTTGGGAGATGGGAAGTGAGGAGAGGTGAATAGCTCCGGAACCCAAAACCCTGAAATCCCGAAACAACCTACACCGTAGGATCGTGGGTAGAAGAACTTGACTGTTGGATCAAGTAGTTAAATAGACAGTGATTTCAGGATTTTGGCAAATGGAAGTGCAAGATGTGTGGATGCACGAAATTCCGATGCCTGAAACCCTGAAACGCCGAAAGGATTTGCGCCGTAGATCTGAGAAAGATCTAACCGTTAGATTTTACTAGGAATGGGCATGGACACATGGAGATGTACCACGTGCCAGTGGGTCAAGAAGAGAAGCGAGAGTGGTGGGACCTGATGACGTCATTAAAAGTGACGTGGACCCTCATGAACGTGCCACATGCCACTGTGGTTGTGGGTGACCACTGTGCTATGTGGGCCCGGAGGGTAAAGTAAATCAGAATTTCGGAAGTCGGGAGTTGGAAAGGAAAGCAAGTCTGAAAGCCTCGTGGACCGAAAACTTGAAAGTCCCAAAATGCCAAAAATGAAAGTTTCGAAGACCGAAAATTGCAGAGACGAATGAGAGCTCAGAAAACTTATTGGAATCGAAATGTCTTTTGTTCTTGTTCGTATTGGCGTATAAATGTTGTGGAATTTTCATGAAGTTTTAATGGCCTGAAAAACTTCGAATTCTATTGCACAGTGTGTGTGCAGAGTTCAACTAGGGTCAGGATTCTAGTTAACCAACGCCGAGTATGGAATGGGAAAAGGTGCAGATTGCCTTCGAAATAAGAGACAAACGGGAAGGAAAGGATGTCAATATGGGAGTGGAAGGATTGAAATCCAATGGGCATGGAAAAGAAAAGGATAAGGAAGGACACATAATGAAAATCATTGAAGGATTGCAAAGAGAGGCCTAGGCTCGCCGAGCTGATAGCCGAAAGCTCATGAAAGTCAAGGATCAACATGGTGTATTAAACTTAAAATTTTTGAAGAGCCTAGAAAGAATAGAGAGGAAAATCGAGAAGGGAAGTGACTCAAGTAAGATGGAGAGTCAAAGAACCCATGGGAGAAGAAGGAGATCAGGAAGCATCAGGATTCCCAAGAGGAAAAGGAGGTCAAGGAGTGGTAGCCGACATCTTAGTCGATCCCAAAGACATTCCAGCAGGGGAACACGCAGTAGTTCGAGCTCGTATCCTACCAGAAAGAACTAAAAATATGGAAGGGATGAATTGAAATGGGAAATCAACAATATTAAACCGCCTACATTCGATGGTGAACATAAGAAGGAAGAAGATGCCGAAATATGGTTGCTGGGTATAAAGAAATACTTCCAACTGCAGAATTATTCTGCCCATGCAGAAGGAAGAATTGCAATGTACCASYTGAAAGGAAAAGCATCCATGTGGTGGGATCAGTTGGTGCAGGTGCAACACATCAGAGAGAAAGAGGTCACGTGGAAGGAGTTTAAGAGGTATTTTGAGAATAAATACCTGACCAAAAGATACTATGACAGAAAGATGAAGGAGTTCTTCAAACTCAGGTTGGGCAGTATGACCATTGATGAGTATGAACGAAGTTTTCTGGAACTAATGAAGTATGTTCCATTCATCAAAGATGAGGCTGTTAAAATTCAAAGGTATCTGAGTGGACTTCCACCTTCCATTGGGGACAAGATTCAATATGATGATCCTAAAACTATGGAAGAAACAATAAGAAGGGAGAAATTCTTATACGAACAACAAAGAGAAAAGCCTACCTTTCGAAAGGCTTGGGATGACCAGAAGAGGTTTAATAAAGAACAAAGGCAGAACGGAAATAGGCCACCCTTTTTCAAGAACAACCCTTGGGGAAAGTCATCTTTTAGAGACCCCAGGAAAGCTGAAGGGAGTGAGCAGATGCCAAGGTCTCCACCTATGGAGTGTTGGGGCTGTAAAGGGAATCATAGGTACAAAGATTGCCCCCACATAAAATACAAAGCAAGAACTTTCCATACTGTTCAGCAAGATGAAACAATGGAGGATATGGGCAGCAGAATGCCGAGGATCTAAGCAGCCCTGGACAACAAATAAGAAGAATTTCAATCGCGCATGATTGAAGTGGAAGGTACAATCAACAACCGACCACTTGTTATTTTAATTGATTCAGGGGCTAGCCATAGTTATATAGATCCTAGAGTGGTGGAAAGTTTGCATTTAACAAGGAGAAAACATGAAAAGTCTTGGTTAGTGAAATTGGCCACAGGGACCAAGAGGAAGGTCACTGAATTGGTTAAGTATTGTTCAATGGACTTGAAAGTAATGAGCACTAAGGCTGAATTGAACATTTTTCCTTTAGGCTCGTGCGATTGCTTAATTGGGATGGACTGGTTGGACCAACACCATGCCCTTCTGGATTGTCATAAAAATAAGTTTACCTGCTTGAACGAAGAGTGAAATTCGGTAACAGTCCAAGGAATTCCCAGAGCCATGGCTGTTAGGGAAATCTTAGCCATGCAGCTGAAGAAATTTTACCGGAAAGGTTTTCAATTATATGCAGCTCGGGTGGAAGAAGCATCTAGAGAGGTAGTCTTGAATCTGGAAGATCACGAGGTACTCAAAGAATTCAAGGACGTATTTCAGGAGGTATCTAGATTACCTCCGAAGAGGGACATCGATTCTTCTATAAATTTGATGCCTGGAGCAGCTCCAGTTTCGAAGGCTCCTTATAGAATGAGTACGCTAGAGCTGAAAGAGTTACAGTTGCAGCTCGAAGAGCTACTAAAGAAGGGATACATTTGCCCCAGCGTGTCACCTTGGGGAGCCCTGGTCCTATTCGTGAAGAAGAAAGATGGGACGTTGAGACTGTGCATTGATTTCCGACAATTGAATAAGGTCACTGTCAAGAACAAGTACCCTCTGCCAAGGATTGATGATCTTTTTGATCAGTTGAAGGAAACGAAAATATTTTCAAAAATAGATCTCAGATCTGGATATCACCAAGTGAGAATAAATGATGAGGACATTAGCAAGACTGCCTTTAGAACAAGGTACGGTCATTATGAATTCACAGTGGTGCCGTTTGGACTGACAAATGCACCTGTTGTTTTCATGTGCTTAATGAATGGAGTGTTCAGAGATTATTTGGACAAGTTTGTCATAGTCTTCCTAAACGATATCTTGGTGTATTCCAAGACAGAGGAAGAACGTGAACAACACCTGAGAATGGTGTTGCAGGTATTGAAAGAACACCAGTTGTATGCAAAATTGAACAAGTGCTTATTTTACCAAAGGTAGATTCATTACTTGGGGCACATTATATCAAAGGAAGGGATTGTTGTGGATCCTGAAAAGGTTGAGTCCATTCGAGAATGATCAGCGCCAAGGAATGTGGTGGAAGTGAGATATTTTATGGGTCTGGTAGGCTACTACAGAAGGTTTATAGCCAGATTCTCAAAGATAGCTCACCCTATCACTTCCTTGCAAAGGAAGGAGGAGAAGTTCCAGTGGACTGAAGAATTTGAGAGCAGCTTCCAACGATTGAAGTAGCTACTAACCAGTGCTCCAATTCTGAAGATTGTAGATCCAAATAAGGATTACGTAGTGTGCATAGATGCATGTAGGGAGGGTCTGGGAGGAGTTCTCATCCAAGAGGGATTTGTAATTTGTTATGAGTCCCAAAATCTAAAAGAGCATGAAAGGAAATATGCCACTCATGATTTAGAGATATCAGCAATCGTCCATGCCTTGAGGAAATGGAGACATTACCTCATGGGAAGGAGATTTGAATTAAGAATAGACCACAACGGCCTGAAGTATTTATTTGATCAGCTGACTTTAAATGCAAGGCAAACCAGATGGCTGGAGTTTCTGTGCGAATATGAATTTGATATCAAACATATCAAAGGGAAAGAAAATAAGGTGGTTGATGCACTCAGCAGAAATGTGCACGAATTACATGCTACAACCATTAGCATGTACAGGACTGAGATGAAAGACAAAATTTTGGAAGCTGCAAATACTGATTTGCAGTATAGAAGTCTTTTATCAAAGCTACAACAGCGCGAGAGACCACAAACCATGGAAAGTTACACCTTGGGAACTAATGGCTTCCTTCTGTATAAAAATAGAGTGTATATACCCAATGTCCGAGAATTGAAGCTGGCAATTCTAAAAGAGATGCATAACGTGGCTTATGCTGGACATCCTGGATATCAGAAGACTGTGGTAGTAGTCAAAAGCCATTATTTTTGGCAGGGTATGAAGAAATAAATTGCCGAATACATCGCCAGATGTATGGAGTGCCAGAAGGTTAAGGCTGAGCATAGACATCCAGCAGGGTTGTTGCAACCTTTACCTATTCCTGAGTGGAAATGGAACGTGGTAACAATGGATTTTATCACCGGACTACCTAGAACCAACAAGCAGCATGATTCAATCATGGTGGTGGTGGACAAGATTACTAAAGCCGCCCATTTTATTCCACTGAAAACCACCCACAGGAAAGCTGATTTTGCTGATATCTTTTTAAAAGAAGTTGCATGCTTGCAAGGAATTTCTAAGACAATTGTGTCCGATAGGGACTCGAAATTCACCTCGAATTTATGGAAAGGACTGTTCAAGGGATTCAGAATGAATCTAAACTTTAGTACATTGTATCATCCTGAGTCTGATGGTCAGACAGAGAGGGTGAACAGGGTAATAGAAGACATACTGAGAATGTATGTGATGGACAAACCATCAAGGTGGGAAGACTACCTGTATTTGGT
>JZKD02S1839030.1:396974-413397 GCA_000966675.3 Picea glauca
AAATATGTACCTGATGCTAATCATGTTATCAATTGGAATGTGATTCAGGTGGAACCAGAAGGTGTCCTGCAAGTGCATCCCGTGCGCATATTGGACAGGAAAAGAAAACAGCTCCGGAATTGACCCATAGAGCTTATAAAGGTTCAATGGACCTGGTACGGTCCTGAGGACGCGACATGGGAGCATGAAGAAGTTATGCGGGCAGAGTACCCACATCTTTTTGAAAATTTTGAAAGGCTTGCAGAGACAGTGTAAGTTGCACTAAGGACAGTGCAAAAATAAGGGAGGGGGATTGTAATGTCCCCAAGGCCGAGCCCAGTTGTAAATCTGATGTATGAAATGAATTGTAAATATGTATTATAGGCTGGTGAGCCAAGTTTGTATAAGCCAGTGGGCTTATGTGATTGTTAGGCCAGAGAGCCTAAGGGTTGGAGGCCAAGGGCTTGATTTTGTACTTGTATATATGCAAAAAAATTTAATAAAATTATAAACACCGCCAGGTGCAGACCGACCATGATGAATGAGTGAAGGGGGACCGAGCTTCCACAGAGAAGGCAAGGGATTAGGGGCTTAAGCATAGGAATAATATTTTATTATTATTCCCAAAAGAACATGTGCCATTTATATTTTTTATCCTAAGTTCCTGACCAAGGGAAGGTGATGCGTGTTGATGTAACGCATGCAGTCTCCAGGGCGACAAGTGTCGACCCTGGTGCATGAAAATAAAACAGTTCGGGTGGACCGTGAAGGGGGGGACTCTCCCTCGGATTTGAGGGGACTGCCTGAGGGTGTACGGCCTCTGAGCAGTACGACTGACCTGAGCTCTGCAGAAAAACCTCATACACCTTATGAACTAAAAACCCTGTGTATACGTCCGTGTTGAACGAGAAAACTGGGATCAATTCTGAAAGAGCCAGTTTCACCTCTGTTGGAACAGGGGAAAAGCCCGTGTTGTGTATAGAGAATCTGTTTCCATCCACTGCCCGGGGTTGAGCATGTGCATGAGATCTCTGTCCCGACGCTGTGACCCTGATCCATTTTACCATTGTTAATCTTGTGGAAAAATTCGTGTCTGTTTTTCCGTTGGTTGTGTGGCCACGCAGTGATGTACTGCGTGGGAGGTTTGTAGACCTGTGAGCGATTCTCTCCAGGCGAGAGAGTGCGCAGAGGAAGGAGAGAACTCCTGGAAGGAACCCTGTAGCTACCACAGAGCCCAAAGACTTCCGGTCTAGCCTGTCGCTGTAACCCAAGGCAAGGGAGGTTAGCAACCGAAGAATTTTCCAGGTGACAGAGAAGGTGTATACTCCTGGGGTAGAACAGGCATGTGGGGAATGAGGGTCTGTGGGCAGTGAGTGTTGGTGGTTCCTGGGAGAGAATCCCTTCCTGTGGCTGTGTGTTGTTTTCCCTGTAACCTCAGCCTAACCTAGGATTCCTTGTCTCGAGGTGGAGCTTAGTCCCAGCTCGGGGGTGACCCACTGCTGAGATGATGAGCAGTGTGGTCTAAGGCTGGGAGGTTCGTGGAAGGCCTGCACTGGGTTGGTGGATTCTACCACTGTTAAAAGATAAGTATCTGATTATATTTTAATCACATTTTGCATGACTCTATTGTTTATGTTATCATGATTTCCGCTGTGTATATGAATTAGTATGAAACGTTATTGATTGTTAATTATGGCAGTAACTCATATGAATACTTAGTGTAGAATGTGTTTATTTGTTTAAATGCATGTGTATTATATAATACCTATATGAGTTATGTACCATGTGGTGTTAAGGTTTCATTTTAAGAGCGATTAATCTATGGTAGCCTAAAGGGTGCTCTACAATAAGGAGGGGGGGTAAATTAGTGTGTGGACTTTTATGACTTTTATTTTTGCAAGTTAGCAATTAAAACATAATTGTACATATTAAGAATAATCAAATCATAATCACAATGGACAGAAGAGATACCATATGTTTGTATAATCTTTTGTATAATTTATATGTATATATGTGAATATAGTAATAAGGATTTTCCCAGCACCAACTATTTTTTTTAAGCACCAACTGAAGTAAGGAGCACCAACTCTTAGGAGAGCACCAAATTTCAAGAAATACCCAGCTTACCAGAAGACCCACCTTGTTGATAGAGCACAATCTATCCAACTAGAGTTCATATAGTATTTTAGCTGACTCTAGTAGCAGTGATCCATTATAGAATCAACTCTATCTCATGATCAGAGGTATACCATAAAATGCTCATCACCGCACTTAATCTTCTCTCTGAAATTTTCCCTTTCTTCGCTTTATCTTCCCTCTGATATTCATGCCTTCTTCACTTCTTCTTCCCTCTTATATTCACATGGACCTCAGGTCTACATCCCCTTCATTTTTCTCCGCAGGCCGCTCTTTCTCAGCGAGCCTATATTTTCCACAAGCCTGTCTTCTTCACCAAGCACACATCCAGTGAACCAATCATGGTTGTATTTATACTTGCTTATGCTCAAAACTTGTTTAAATGATTGGGCCAACTTGTGCAACAAGTTATAACTAAATTTTCCATTTACAACAACCAAAGATCATCGTTTCGGGTTTTCAAATTTAAACTTGGCATCCCATTTTACTTTCATAAATCGATCACAGGTATGGATCAATTTCCTTAAACTTTGTGATAACATAAATCAACGCTTCCTTCAAACCATGTTCATATGATCATAGGCGTAGAACCACAGGCTTATCAATTTAAGCAACGCATTACATTCTACCCTTTAAATCTCTTTACCATATGACCAACGACGGTGACCTCACGTGACCATGTGATTGCGGGTGTGGTCAAAGGTTGTTTGAAATCAAACTACATTTCACCCCACAATTTACCTCATGCCTCCACGTGTCCTTTCTTCAAAACCATGGTTTCGATTGTGGCCCACCGTTAACTTATTAAATTTCACACACCTTCAATCCCCACAATGTGACAGGATCGTTGATCTCATGATCTTGACGGTGCTCCTTGACTAGCGGTTCATATTTGTTCTTTCAAGCTCTGCGGATCAGATCTAGCCTTCCTAAATCAAGGGCTGTGATTTATTTTATGATCCGGGCTTCGAGAGTTTCAAATATCAACCCCTTCTTTCCTCCGTATGTCAATCTTCTGGAGTTGATGATATGCAGACACCTGTCCTTCTCAGTCATCAACTAGATCAATGGTCCTGTGTCTCCTTTCTCAATCAACGGTCAAGATCTCCTTCAGGTCTTTGAACTTCAGAGATTTCAAATCTCAACTTTATCTCTATCACCTTTTTGCCGGAGATGAAAATCCACTGACGTGTGTCCCTTTCGGATCAACAACTGCGATTCTTTCATGTCTCTAGACTTAAGAATTATCAAGTCTCAACTTTCATTTTAGTATGATCAACTGTTGAGAATACTCCCGAAGTGATCTTTAGATCAGACGACTTATGTCCACTTTGGGACTTCGACGTTCGGGACTTCGGGACTTTAGGCTAATCGTTGCTTCATTCTCCTTTGGAGTGATCACCTGCTGAATAATTCATAGGCAGTGGAGACTGCTTGCTGTCGATTAATACTTCCACTTACACTATCCTTCCACTGTAGTAGATCAACGGATGAGAAAGATCCCGAAGTGATGTTCAGATCGGACGACTCATGTCCACTTTGGGACTTTAGCATTCGGGACTTCGAGACTTTGGGAAAGTGCTGGTGGTAAAACTCTTGAAGTAAAACTCCCAGAGTGATGCAACTTACTTACGTAACTTGATGATGTGTCATGAGATGAGTAGTTGCCGTGTGTCACTCAGATTCATGATTTGCACGTACTTGGAATGCTTATTCAACTTGGCACTTGTAAAAATCTGATTGTGCCATGTGTCCTTGTTGACGTGGATCTCCTCATGTGCACATGTTCTTCTCCTAGATCTAATGATTGTCCTAACTCTTGATGTATCTTAGATCGATGAATTGGAACGAATTCAGACCTTCGTCCTTTGGGACTTTGGGACTTTTGACATTTGTTGGTGGTGAAAACTCCCGAAGTAAATATCCCGAAGTGATGTAACTTATTGACGTCACATGTTGACATGGAATGAGCCAATTTCCTCTTGAAACTTGTCATCATCTGATTATGCCATGTGTATTTGTTGATGTGGTCTGCTAACATGGTCTGACACATGTCCTTGTTGACGTGATCTACTGACATGGTCTTCCAACGTGTCCTTGTAGTCATGGTTTACTGGCATGGTCTGCCACATGTCCTTGTTGACGTGGTCTACTAATGTGTTTCTCCCTAATCTAATAGTCATCACATGTCCTCCAAATCCGATGATCCTTATTCATTTCATATTTCTGGCTCTCTAGGCTTCGGGTTTTTCAAATCTCAAACTGAAATATATTAAAGTGAGATTTTTCCGTAGCGTAACCTCCTCATATATTTAGACCTAAACTGAATGTTTTTCATCGATCATGATCTTAGGTCGATGGATTTATCTATCTACGTTGTTTCTCTTCTAGCTTGTCCTATCCTTCCACTTAGAATGATCCGACGACTGACGGATATTCGGGTGATCGAGATCTTAGATCTCATCCCTTGCTTATCATGTCCTTCCACTTAAGGTGATCCGACGACTGAAATATATTTGGGTGATTGAGATCTCAGATCTCATCCCTTTCTTATCCCGTCCTTCCACTCAAAAGTGATCCAACGGTTGTGAATACTCTCAAAGCAGATCCACGATCAAGAATGATAGCGGAACCACAACTTGCAAGTGATTTAAATCGTCACCCAAACTACGCAATTTGAAGTTACTCATTGTTGTTGAGTCAACCACAATTGTCGATCTTTGAAGATATAAGATCTGATGGTCCTAACTAATTGTGGGATTGGAATTAGCGCAATATTTAAACCTCCTTTCGATCTCCGCAATCTATCCCTATCGTTGATTCAAGAAATTGATTTGGGTGTTTGACTTCTCAACCTTCTTTCTAAGATTCACAACTTCTGCTTCCAGCTTATGACATGATTCTTCCTTTTTGTTCACCTGGTTCCTCACTACCTCCTCCCTTCTTTTGGATTCTTAAGGTTGGATTTTAAGATTGACATAGCCTTCCCTTAGTTTTTTTACTTCTACAAGGTTTTTTCTTGGTTTGTCATATTCCTTTTTTTCTTATTTTTCTTGATTGATTTCATTTTTCAGCCTCTCGATCTCCTCTTCCTTTTCTTTTGTTAGACTAGTAACTTCTGTTTTAAATATTTTGATCTCTTCTTCTTTGTTTTCTAACTGAATATTTTTCTTAGATATGATTTCTTCATTGTGTTTGAGCTTTTCTTTTATTTCCAGGATATGCTTTTGATTGCTAAGCTCATCATCTTCCTTCTTCTTTTCTTTTAATTGACTAATTTCTTTCTTCATCTTCTCAATCTCCTCTTCTTTTTCTTCTAACTGATTATCCTGCTCATATATTATCTTTTCATTGTCCTTGATCATTTCCTTTATTTCCAAGATATGCTTTTGACTCTTTTCAAGAAATTCTTTAGTGTAGTCATGAAGATAGCTATAGTCTGAATCATTATGGTCATAGCGGTATTCACAGAGACAATTGTTGTCTAATGTGCTACCACTCGAAGGGGTACCAACAAGGGTTACAAGGGTGGAAAAAAATGTGCACTTAAGTACTACTTGCAGTTCATGCATGTATTCTTCCCCGACCATGGTTCTATGCACTGAATGCTAGATCTTTGTAGCTTTAAGACGTTGGAATATGTCTCTACCCTGAAAAAAATAACCCACAATTTAATGCCAAGGAAAGTGCTCTGATACCACTTGTACGGTACCAGATCTATTATAAAAGAAAGAAAAAAAATATTTAAGAGGATAACAATGAAACACACAATAGATGAAACCACAACACTAGAATAAAACCCTTATTTATAGGAAACAATTTTCACTTGCCTCTCCGAGGGGGAAAACTCCAACAAAGGAGCACTCTATTACAATAATTATCAACACAAAAACTTCTCATTCCCTCGAATCATATTTATACTAAATCTATCTACCAAAAGAATGTTGAACACATCACCCACACTAAGAGGCGGGGGTGAATTAGTGTGTAGACTTTTATGAATTTTCTTTTTTCAAGTTAGCAGTTAAAACATAATTGTACAAATTAAGAATAATCAAATCATAATCACAATGGACACAAGAGATACTAGATGTTTGTATAAGATTTTGTATAATTTATATGTATATATGTGAATATAGTAATAAGGATTTTCCCAGCACCAACTATTTTGTTTCAACATCAACTGAAGTAAGGAGCACCAACTCCTGGGAGAGCACCAACTCTCAAGAGAGAACCAATTCTCAAGAAAGACCCACATTTCCACACGACCCAACTTGTTGATAGAACATAGTTTATCCAACTAGAGTTTATATAGTAGTTCAACCGATTCTAGTAGTAGTGATCCATTGTAGAATCAACTCTATCTCATGATCATAGGTATACCATAAAACGCTCATCACCGCACTTCATCTTCTCTCTGAAATTCACGCCTTCTTCACTTTATCTTCCCTCTGATATTCATGCCTTCTTCACTTCTTCTTCCCTTTGATATTTGCATGGACCGCAAGTCCACATCCCCTTCATTTTTCTCCGTAGGCCACTCTTTCTTAGCGAGCCTATCTTTTCCAAAATCCCGTCTTCTTCACCAAACACACATCCATTGAACCAATCATGGTTGTATTTATACTTTATTATGCTCAAAACTTGTTTAAGTTATTGGGATGACTTGTGCAACAATTTATAACTAACTTGTCCATTTACAATAAATTTGGGACCACCAGAGATCATCATTTCAGGTCTTCAACTTTAAACCTAGCATACCCTTTTACTTTCATAAATCGATCATAGTTATGGATCAATTTCCTTCGTCTATGTGATAGCAGAAATCGACACTTCCTTAAAACCATGTTCATATGATCATAAGTGTAGAAACACATGCTTATCAATTTAAGTGATGCATTACATTTTGCCCTTTAAATCTATTTACCATATGACCAACGACAGTGACCTCACGTGACCACATGATTTCATTCGTGGCCAAAGGTGGCTTGAAATCAAACTACATTTCACCCCACAATTTACCTCGTGCCTCCACGTGTCCTTTCTTCAAAACCATGGTTTCGATTGCAGTCCACCCTTAAATTATTAAAGTTCATGCACCTTCAATCCCTGCAATGTGACGAGACTGTCGATCTCATGATATTGATGGTGCTCCTGGACTGATAGTTCAGATTTGTTCTTTCAAGCTCTGCGGATCAGATATAGCCTTCCTAAATCAACGACTGTGATTTATTTCATGATTCGAGCTTCGGGAGTTTCAACTCTCAAACCCTTCTTTTCTCTGTACGTCAATCTTCCAGAGTTGATGATTTGTAGACACATGTCCTTCTCAATCAAAAAATATATCAACGGTCCTTTGTCCCCTTTCTTTATCAACAGTCAAGATCTCCTTCGGGTCTCCGGACTTCATAGATTTCAAATCTCAATTTTATCTCTATCACCTTTTTCCTAGAGCTGACAATCCACTAACACGTCTCCCTTTTGGATCAACGACTGCGATCCTTTCACGTCTGTGGACTTTAGAATTCTCAAGTCTCAACTTTCACTGTAGTATGATCAGTGGATGAGAATACTCCCGAAGTGATCTTTAGATTGGATGATTTATTTCTACTTCGGGACTTCGGGACTTTAGGCTAATCGTTGCTTCATTCTCCTCCAGAGTGATCACCTGATCAATAAGTCATAGGCAGTGGAGACCGCTTGCTGTCGATTAATGCTTCCACTTACACTATCCTTCCGCTGTAGTAGATCAACAGATGAGAATTCTTCCGAAGTGATCTTCAGATCGGATGACTTGTGTCCACTTCGGGACTTCGACATTCAGGAATTCGAGACTTTGGGCAAGTATTGGTGGTAAAACGCTCGAAGTAAAACTCTCATAGTGACGTAACTTACTTACGTCAATTGATGATGTGTCATGAGCTGAGTAGTTGTCGCATGTCACTCAGATTCGTGAATTGCACATACCTGAAATGTTGATTCAACTTGACACTTGTCATTATCTGATTGTACCATGTGTCCTTGTTGACGTAGTCTTACTGATGTGGATCTCCTCATGTGGCACATGTTCTTCTCATGGATCTAACAGTTGTCCTAACTCTCTATGTATCTTAGATCAATGACTGAGAGCGAATTCAAACCTTTGTCCTTCGGGACTTTTGACATTTGTTGGTGGTGAAAACTCCTAAAGTAAATCTCTCAAAGTGATGTAACTTATTGACGTCATGTGTTGACATGACATGAGCCAATTTCCTCTTGACACTTGTCATCATCTGATTATGCCATGTGTATTTGCTGATGTGGTCTACTGACATGGTCTACCACATGTTCTTGTTGACATGGTTTGCCAATGTGTCCTTATAGTTGTGGTCTATTGGCGTGGTCTGCCACATGTCCTTGTTGACATGGTCTACTGACCTGGTTCTCCCTGATCTAACGATCATCACATGTCCTCCAAATCCGATGGTCCTTATTCATTTCGGATTTCCGACTCTCTAGGCTTTGGTTTTTTCAAATCTTAAACTGGAAAATATTGAAGTGATATTTTTCCGAAGTGTAACCTCCTCATATCTTTAGAACCGAACTAAATGTTGTTCGTTGATCATGATCTTAGATCGATGACTCGATCTATCTACGGTATTGATCTTTTAGATTATCCTTTCCTTCCACTTAGAATGATCCGATGACTGACGAATATTCCGGTGGTCGAGATCTTATATCTCGGCCCTTTCTTATCTCAGATATCAGATATCAACCCTTTCTTCCTTCCGAGCTCTTTGATCTCTACATACTGTTCGCTCCTCCTCCTGATCTTATGCTCCCTATATCTGCATACTATTTGACATTTTATGCTAACTGATATACTATTGACATCAATGGAAATATCATCTATGGTAAATCACAATGATAATTCATCATAACAACAAATCATTACATCGAATGTTGACATCAATGACAATATGTCCAAGAAAGAACATTCTAGAGGAAGATATTCTAGAAGCAGAAGCTTCTATTAGGTCTTCTTACATTTGACTTATTCTTCCTTGTTACTAAGCCTTATTAATATTGGCCTTTATTACATGGAAAATATATTACTCTACCTATGTGAGAGGTTAGGGAGGTTAGGTCCCTAATAGGAATGCGAAGATTGATAATTTCACTCAGATCCTTCAACGATTTCCAACAATAATGGAGGCATGCTCAACCAACAATTACTTCAGAGGTGTGATGCCCTTTAAGGAACAAGCTAGCTTTGATATTCCTTTATTTGAAGGCTAGATAGACATTGATGTTTTGGAAAAATGGTTAAGACTGCTAGAGGGTTATTTATCTATCCAAAAGTTCCCCAACAGTGAAAAAATCACCTTCGTTGGTCCTTAAAGCCATTCCTCATGCCATGTATTGTTAAGATACTTACTATGAGAAACGTGTCAAAGATGAGTCTGTAATTTTTGGGCCAAGACCCACTTAGGTGGATTTTGTTGATGTCCTCAAGGAGCAATACTAACCTATTGGAACTATATGGCACTTATGATTATCATCATTGATGTTGATCCTTCCGGTTTTGAGGACGCAGTAGATCAATATGTATGGAAGGATGCTATGGTAGAGGAGTACAAATATATTATTAGGAATGATATTTGGGACATAGTGTGTAATATCCCTAGGCTGAACCCCAATTGTAAATATAAATATAACTATAAATTACATAAAAGATGGTGAGTTGATGGAACAAGTTTGCAGGTTTGGTTCTGCGCGCATTAAGTTAGTGTGTGAGAATATCACACCAAAGGAGTGCACACAGTTTGTAAAATGACATAGTGTGCAGTTTAATGTTTGGAACACGCCTATGTAAGTGTGCAAGAACGATGCACTAAAAGGGAAACAAATTGAAGAATACAACATGCATCAGTATAAGTGCACGAGGATGGTGGACATTCTAGGATTCAACGCACAACGTCTTAGTTCATGCCTTTGGAGGAAAAATATCCTTTTTGTATAGATGTTATTTTGTAACATGTGCACGTGTGTAAGTGTGTGAGGGTGGTGCATAGAAAGAATAGTGCACACATCCCATAAGTTTTGTGCACACTAGTTTAGTGCGAAAAATATATGTTTTGAGTCTGGTGATCCTGGATGAAAAAGATAAATACTTTTGTACTAAGAATGTAAATGTAATCACATGAAAATATAATGAAAATAAATCCCTACAGTAGAAAATCCATGTAAAAGAGTATGGGGGGGATAACTTCACTAGTTGAGGTTAAGGGGGGGATAAGTTAAGGGGAATTAAACCCAAAGGATTATTATATTAATATTCCTTAAAGTATAAAGTGGGGATATTATTATATCCTATGTACGAAGGAGGAGGACATGTGGAATGCAGAAATATCTCAACATGACAAGTGTCAAGTTGGGAACATGCATCCAAATAGTTTGGAATTAGTACCTTTTTGTAAGGATTCGATCAGGAATGCGAGCACGGAGGGGGATCTGAGTCGATGGTTACTGTCATCGAACCTTGCTTCTATTGTGACCAATATTATGTTGTTACTGTCACATATACTTGTACATTTATTAGTTTGGAGAGCTAGATTAAAGAGGCAGGTTGTCAGGCTCGTGGGTGATTGCATTCTCTCCAGGTGAGATAATTGCAGGAAATTAATTTCCCGAGATGTCAAATTGTCGCTACAGGGATATGAGACTTCATGTATATCCTATTGTTGTATCCCTAGAAGGGAAGTGGGGAAACCGAAGGACTATTTATCATAGAAGGGGCACACTTCCTGGGGTGGGACATGCATGTGTGTAATGAGGGACTGTAGGATGTCAGTATGAATTGGTACTTGTGACAAAATTTCCTGTGATTGATTCACCTATGTCTGAGTTACCTGTGACTGAGTTTCCTATTGACTGAGATAACTTATATTGGCTAGGAACCCTTACCCAAGTGGAGTTTATCTCCAACTCGGGGGAGACCCACTGCCAAGAGTGATGAGTAGTGTGGTATAAGGTTGGGAAGAACGTGGAAGGTTTCCATGCATTTGGTGTACCTTTAATCAAATATAAGTGTTATTATGTATTAAACCATGTGTTGCAGTAATAATTATGCATTTTTTTTCATGGATTTATTCTAATTATGTTGCATGTATATCTCAGAATATGTATGTAACTATGCATTGCAGAATGTATTTTTATGTTTTAATTAATGCCATAATTCTATCAGAGAAACTTGGTTGATTTGTTGTTGGTAATGGAAATGTTACAAATGGGTATTAGAGAGGATAAAAGAGAAGAGAGTTTGGTGTGATGTTGCTAGCTTGGTAGGTTGGGTATGTTACAATATGGTATCAGAGAAAGAAAGTTTTTAAGTAGCATATCCCAACATGTGACAGGGGTTGTTACAAATTGGTATCAGAGCCCATTTTTCAACATTGATCCTGGATGGATCTAGTTAGCATGGTGTTGAAGAAGATTCTCACAAAAAATTGAATTCGAGAGTGGCTAAATTTTCAATTTATAATGCATCCATGATGTAAATTGAAGCAATTGAATGGAATTGGGTAAAATCCCCAATTTATGTTGTTAAATTCATGGAGAATTTGGGCAAATTTGGTTAAGTGATGAAATATATTTAATTTTAATCCATGTTTAAGGAAATTTAGACAGGAATTGGTCAACTTTGAAGTTACAGGTAAGCCATGAGTGATTGGGTGAAATTGAGAAAATTTCATGATTACAGGATGCCCATGGTGAAAATTGAGCAAAAGCCCCAATTTATGCATCACAATTTGTAGAAAATAAGTTAAGTGTAAAAAATATTGTGTGTGCTAAGTAGAATTAATGCACAACAAGATAAGGGTGCATGAGAGTGTGCGCATTAAAATTGGGTACTGCAATGTGCAGAACCAGTGATGTGGAAGAATAATGTTGTGCAGGTATGCGCGCTAAATATTTGGCGTTGCCTATAAAATAATGGTACACATGGTATGTACCCTAATTTTTGGAACTGCGTCATGTATAAGTCGTGGAGTGTGCAAAATATGAGTACGTGGTAAAACGCACCGAAGTTTTGCATCGCATAGTGCAGAGTTTGTGGTGTACTATTAATAGTGTGATGCACAAGGTGTGTGTCTAGAGTGTTGGTTGAGCATAGAGTCTTGAAGCACGACAAAAAATTCATGCTCAGAAGATATAGGCATTTGAAATAATATTGGCATGTAGTGTGAACATATTAAAACCTATTGTGGTGTGGTGTAGTGTTGGAAGTATGCACGGAGTATTGGTGTGCGACACAAAAGTTGTGCTCAATATAGATATTGGCGAGTGACAGAAAAGTAGGCACATTGGATATTAACGTGTGACACATGAACTTCATTTTAGCGCTGCGTGTGTAAAATTGGTGCATGCTAATTATGGGTTATAATTGAGAAATAGTGTACGGGAATTCGATTGGTTAATTAATCTTCCCAAAAAATCAGAAGAATAAATTTTGAAGCTTTATGGAAATAGAATTATACATAATTTCATGAATCTATTAATTGTTTAGCCTAAAAAAATTTTTTGCCTGCAAATTTTGCAGAGTTAACAACAATTAGATCAGATCAAGATCAACACAAGTTTAGAATCATGGAAGTGTGCAGGGAATTTACAACCATGAAGAAGAGATTATAGGAATGTATGTTCATATGGGTAACAAAGGTACAAATTCAAATGGACATGGAGCAAGCAAGGAAGAAAGCATGAACTTTGTAGAGACCATAATAATTATGCAAAAGGATGTCCTAATTTATAAAGATAATAATGAGAGGATTATGAAAGAAAAGGAGAAGAAAGAAGACTTCAACATTAAGTTAATGCAGAGCTTGGACGAAATAGAGAAGAAGATGGATAAGGATACCGAGTCAAGTAGATCAGGAAGCCATAAGTCTCATGATAAGAATAGAAGAACAAGAATTGTTTGTAGGTCTCACCATCACTCTCCAAGGCATTCAACTAGGAGAGCGCGTAGCAGTGCAATCCCATCTCTTGCTAGGAAGAAAAAGAAGAAGTCTGGAGTGGATGAACTTCATGGGGAAATGAATAAAATCAAGCCTCCTACTTTTGATGGTTAACACAATAAGAATTAGGATGTGGAGACATGGTTGTTGAATATGAGAAAGTATTTTTATTTGCATAATTACTCTTCACAGGAAGAAGGTAGAATTTCTATTTATTAACTAAAGGGAAAAGTATTAATGTGGTGGGAACAATATGGGTAAGTAAAACACATTGATGAGAAGACGGTGACTTGGAGATAATTCAAGAGGTATTTTCAAAGGAAACAATTGACTAAGAGATATTATGACAAGAAAATGAAGGAATTCTTTGAACTCAATTTTGGAAGTATGACCATAGATGGGTATGAAAGAAGCTTTTTAGAGCTGCTGAAATATGTTTCCTTCATCAAGGATGAGCAAGTTAAGATTCATATATATTTGAGTGGGATGCCATCATTTATTAGTGACAGGATACAATACGATGATCCCAAAACATTGGAGGAAACTATAAGAAATGTAAATGTCTTTATGATTAGCATAAAGGGAAGGCAACTTACCAAAAATATTGGGAAGACAAGAAGAAAAGTAAGATGGAATAGAGGAAGAAGGGAACTAATCCACCATTCTTCAGAAATAACAATCAGGAATAACCAATTTCTAAAGAATCCAGAATGACAGAGACATTGGGACAAAGATCAAGGAAACCACCTATTCAATGTTGGGGTTGTAAGGGATATCATATGTATATATATTACCCTCACATGAGTGAAAGAGTGAGAATTGTTCACAATGTACAACACGTTGAAACAATGGAGGACATTGGAAGAAGTGTACCTAAGATCTATGTAACCTTGGAAAACAAGCAAGATAAATTTTAGTCACATATGATTGAAGTGGAAGGTAAGATTAATAACCAACCCATTACCATTTTAATTGATTCAAGATCTAGTCATAGTTATCTAGATCCTAAGATGGTGGAACGATTTCATTTTTCAAAAAGAAAGCTTGGAAAACCTTGTATGGTGCAGCTAGCTACATGAGCTAAAATAAAGATTAATGAGATGGTCAAAGTATGTCCAATGAACATGAATGGACTGAACACCAACAAAAATCTGAATATCGTAACTTTGGGTTCCTATGACTGCTTTATTGGTATGGACTGGTTGGACCAACATCATGTTGTCTTAGAATATGTTGTCTTAGAAAATACATGAAATTCTCAGAGCATTGACTGTCAGAGAATTTTCATCCTTAAAGGTGAAGAAAATTTATAGGAAAGGGTTCCAAATATTTTTTGTGTAGATAGAAGAGACATGGCTTGATGCATTGGCGTGTTGTATTTTCTTCCATAGAGTTCCTTAAATGGGCTCATCTTCAAGGATGTGTGGTACCCATTGTTGTAATAAAACTCTACCAATTACGATGCGTGATAATCCTCCCATTTGGATGGTTTATCCATCACGTACATCCTTAGCATATCTTCTATTACCTGAATAATCCTTTCCAAATCCTTTCCAAAAATCTGATGTAAATTTCATATCTCTATCAAACACAATTTCTTCGGAATTCCATGTAATTGAGATATTTCTTTCTGATAAATATCAAATATGTTAGCTTCCTTGTGAGTGAGCTTTACTGGAATAAAATGGGCAACTTTGGTAAGCTTATCAACCACTACCATGATAGAATCATGTTGTTTTTTGGTTCTGGGTAGTTTGGTGATAAAATCCATTGTTACAACTTCCCACTTCCACTCAGGAATTGGAAATGGTTGTAGCAAACATGTTGGATGTCTATGCTCATCCTTGACCTTTTGGCATGCCAAACATTTGGAAATAAAATCAACAACTTATTTCTTCATGCCTAGCCAATAATATTGACTCTTGAAAGATCAATAGTTTTCTAATAACCTAGGTGTCCATCATAAGGCACATTATGCATTTCTCCCAATATTAGATTTTTCAATTCCCAATAATTTGGTAAATAAAATATGCCCTCGTACATGATAATTTCATCATTTCCCAGCCTTATAGTCTTGATATTTTTTGCTATAAATTACCTTGTTGAAGTTTTTCTTTGATCTCCATGTAATTATGATCTGATTTTGCATATTCAATAATTCTATCTTTCAAATTTGATTGGTACACACTAATGGTTATAACGGATCTAGGTAGTGAGATTGAGATGAAGGACATTGTCTTGATGCATTATTTCTTGGGACTAGAGGTATGGCAGAAATTGGAAGAGATATTTCTTGGACAAGGAAAATATGCAGTAGATATCTTGAGGACATTCGGGATGGACGACTGTAAACTGATGACTATGCCTATGGTTACCAATATGAAGAAGGTGATCACTTCATATTTAGAGTTAGTAGATCCCAAGATATTGATGACTCGATGTTTTGCCTACTTTTTGCCTACTATAAGTCTCTTTTTGTACATAACGATAATGCATTTCATATATCCATTTCCTTTATTGAGCTTATTATCAGGTTATTTTCATGAAATCGATATGGGTTACGAATAAGGTATGTGCTGAATTTATTTGATAGCTTAATGTGAAGTTTATGTTTAATTAAATGAGTGTAATTCCTTAATACTTGTTATTTGGATTAAACTGACAAAAGGCGTGATCCAACCCTTAATATAGACCTCCATCCATTCCTTAATATAGTAGACTGAATGTTCAATAGACAGATCCGAACCTCCATCTGATCCTTATTATGGAACTCAGAGCGCAACCGATTTGGCCATTAGCATACTCGCGGGTGTTCTTGAGAAAAACTAGAACATGGGATTTTTACCCAATATTGCCCTCTTTCGATGGATCCTATTGTATTTTGATTTAGACAGTTAAATTTATCTCCTATATTCAAGCTAGGATTTCAAGACTCATTGCCTATTAATAGAATAGTTGAACCATTTTCTGGTTTTGAGAGAGAGTAGACCCTTTTAGTGGTTGACCTCTCAGACTCTATATATACTTGAAGCCATAGAACACAAAATAGATGTCTATGATGAGATAATTGTCATACTATTGAAAGACTTGTCATTGTTATATACATATTTCTGGTTTTTAATGAAATCCGATTTGATATGCTAAATTGTGATTGTTCTATAAGATGTAGTACGACTACTTGGGGGCCCACTAGTAGTTTGTGCATTCTTAATTTGTTGTACATTCAGATTTATATAACTCTTTTTTTTGCAGGTCACTCATTCAAACTATTTTTGTTAATTACATACATTTTTCTAACTATGTCACAA
>JZKD02S1839030.1:431678-467864 GCA_000966675.3 Picea glauca
TTTCGTTGCTCTGTCTGCCATGTCCACTCACTGCATAGTTCCTCTTCTGTCCTCTTCAGCTGCTGCACTCTCCTCCTTCTTCACACATGAATCACCTTCACCAACAACAACCACAACAACCTCCAACAGCAACAACAACCACATCTCTTCTCTGTACCGTGTATTTATAGATTTTGTGCACATTGTGCATGCAATGTTCGCAATGCCTTTGCATGGTGACTCTGTGACTTTATCCTCCACATCTCAAGTTCTCTGCATGATCATCATCGTGACTCTTCGACTTCTCTGGAAGTTCCACACTTGTTTCTATCATCACTAGGTGTTATGTCGAGATTCCTTTTTCTCTCTGGTAGTTTAGACTCTTCGTCTTCTCTGTGAAAGTCGAGCTCACCTTCTATGTTTCAGTTATAGACCTCAATGCCCATCCATCTGTCAATCCCTTCTAAGAATAGTCTTCCTATACTGGACGAAGCTTGGAGACTCTTCATCTCCTCTGGAGATCACACAAAGGTATCTTCGAATTCTACAGTAGACGCCATCAATGGTTTCTGGCAGTTTCACTGTGTCGTGCATCAGTAGCCCTCTGATCTCCTTCAGGTTTATCTGCGCCGTTGGATGAACTTTATTAATCTTGCCTTTAAATTGGGTTTCGACATTTCGGCATTCCTATGCCCAAGTGTCTTGATACTTCATGTCGCGATCTCCAAAGCTTCGATACAGATCTTTTCTATGCTAGCTCCTTCCTCTATATCATCATGGCCATGACCAAGCGCTTATGCTTAAAGTGATTTTTGCGAATTCGCATTTCGTGAATCTGGAGATGAGGAATCTCGACTCTTCAAGTCGCAATCTCTGAAACCCCGAAATGGATCTTATCTAGACTGAATCCTTCCCTCCTTGTGACCAAGGGTTGTGACCACAACCTTATGAATAAGGCGCTTTCGCGATCTCGCATCTCGTTGTTCCTTAGGTGGAGGTTCTCGTCACTCCAAGTTGCGATAGGCGAAACTCTGAGATGGAGCTGGATCAACGGTCCGGAATCTTGGTGTATTGACAGTCCAGATCTCTTCGTGAATTCGCATCTCGCACTATCTGTTCTTCAGGTGGAGGTGCTCGTCACTCCAAGTTGTGATAGGCAAAACTCTGAGATGGAGTTGGATCAACGGTCAAGATCAAACCTTGATCTGATGGCTAAGATCAAACCTCGATCTGATGGCTAAGATCAGACTCCGTTCCTTTGACTTTCCAGTCAACAACAGGATGATATTTTTCCACGTGTCCTATGGACCCAATGGTTCAGATCTTGTCGTGATTTCGACACTTCACAGGCCTTCTTCATGCTTGATCAACGGTCCACATTCCTTGGTGATCTGACGGTCAAGATATTTTTGTGAATTCTCATATTGCGATTTCGACATTCCTATGGTGAATGTTCTTGATGCTTCCAACTCTCGATCCGTGAAACTTCGAAAGGGTGTAAACCTTCTGACGTCACACATGTCAAATACCTTCCACGTGTCACCCTGATTCGTGACTTACATGTGCTTGAAATGTTGAATCAGTCTGACACTTGTCATTACTTGGTTGTGCCACGTGTTCCTAGCTGATGTGGTTTGCTGACATGAGTTAGATCGACGGTCCATATCATATCTTGATCTGACGGCTGTGATTAAATCGCATTTCAGATATCGCGATTTCGAGAGGTTAGGGAACATCATTCCTTTGACTCTCTAGTCAGCAAACTGACGATCTATCTCCACGTGTCCTGCATGAAGATGGACGGCCCTCCTTCTTTCGGGATTTTGTGATCCCTCTACTCCTTGCACTTTAAAGAACGTGCAGGTTCTCGTCGATCCAACGGTGGTCGGACCCTGCACTCGGATCTAACGTCCGAGATTTATCCTCCTCTTCAGCGCGTGCTCTTCTTGTCTTTATTCAGATCTGACGGCCCTCATGCCGTCAGGAATTTTGGATGGGATCCAACAATAAGCGACGCCTCTCCTCCAAGCTTACACATCCTTCTTACTTGGAATAATTTCGACTCTGCGCTAATTCCTCCTGAGCCTACGTTGTTCCTGTTTGTCCATCGATGCACACTCTGATCCTTCCATCTTCACTGTTGTACTTGCCATCAATGAAAAGCATACACTACCTGTTAAACATTTGCCAACAGAGTCTCCGCGAGTGCCCTCGATATACCCTCACACATTTCTAAAAACCAGAACCGTGAAGCTGACCGTTGTATTCCCATGAATCATGTGGCCTCTATATTCGACCTTTTCAATATTCACGCATGCACCTAAGACCCAAAATCCATGAACCGGTCTATGCCATATGAGGAACTCGACACTTGAGTAATATCCTTAGTTTTGCCATGTCTTAGTGTGGGCTGTTGCCACCTGTGGTGCCATGCCCATCTGTTTTTTCTACTGTCATCCTTGTGGGAATGAGTGTTGAACCATTGTTGTTGTCCTCATCTGGTTGGAGCTAAGTCAAGGAGTGTGATACAAAATCGGGTTGCCAGGCCTGTGTTATAAGCGGTAGGTTGTCAGGCCTATGAGCAGCTCTCTCCAGGTGAGAGAATCTATTGGGAAGTGGTTTTCTCAGAGAGAGTCCAACACCAGCTACAGAGCTTTGAGAATTCATGATCCGACCTGTTGTTGAGACCCAGAGAGGGAGGTGAAGCAATTGATGGATTGTGCTTGTGAAGGTGTATACTCCTAGGTGGAACAAGCATGTGGGGAATGAGAGTCCGTGAGTAGTGGGCATACAAAGGCTCCTGGAGAGAATCCTTCTAGTTTCTCTATGTAGTTTTCCTATAACCTCAGCCTAGTATAGGATTCCCTTGCCCTGGGTGGAGCTTGGTCCCAGCTCAGGGGTGACCCACTGCTAAGCATGATGAACAACGTGTTATAAGGCTGGGAGGTTCGTGGAAGGTCTTCACGTAGTTGGTGGAGTTACTCTAGTTCCAAATATAAGTATCATTGATGCTTGTATCTTTTCATGTATTCTATTGAATGCATGAATTACTATTAATTCCATTAATTCTATATGTTAGCAGCAATTTTTTGTTTACTCTGTATTGTTTGGTTAAATATGCATATTAAATATATATGTATGAGAATGTTCCACGTAGTAGTGTTTCCCGACAGTGGGGTTGATGGTCGAGGATGTTACAATATGGTATCAGAGAATGGTTTCAACGTTGAGACTGGATGGAATGGATAAGTGGTGTTTGGACCCAAGGTTTCGAGTGGAAATGGTGTTCGGAGGAACTAATTTCGAACCTTAGAATGTTTCTGAGTGCCAAGGGGTTACTTGGTCATGTTACAAAGCTAAGGAGGAGTAGTAGTAGAATAAAACTGTAGCTAGCATGGTATTTGACTAGAGAGAGAGAGCTCAACACTTGGGATGTTGGAGTAGTAGGATATATTTGGAAGGAGGGTAAAAACCTTTACGACCTTCAGATCTGGAGAAAGTGAAGAAAGGGTAACCTGGAAGCACTTTGGACTTCATGACATCGGTGAAACTGAATGCAAAGGTAAGAGAAAGGATGAAACCTGAAGCTATAAAGTCCGAAGGAGATCTACACCGTAGAGTGTAGGAAAAGAGCCTAATTGTTAGATCTATGTCAAGGAAGGCAAAGGGAAGTCACTTCGTAGGATTTCAAGTGTGGAGTGTGACAAACTCCCGAAGGTCGAAGTAGATCACAACCATTTGTTGTGAAGGACAGGCATCAAGAGATCATGTACTTTGGGTGGAATTACTTCGGGAAGAGGCAAGTGATGTGAGTTTGAAACTCCTGAAACCCAAATTGTCGAAGTCACTCATAGTCGTTGATCATGAAGGAGGACATGCGTTGGTGGATCGTGAACTCTGGGAGAAAGCACTCCGGGTAAAAATGAGAGTAGAGGAGTTGAATCTCCCGAAGTTCGAAGCTTCGAAGCCCTAAGAGCTGAAGTGGTGAGTCATGATGACCTCACCTGGAGGTGACGTGGACACATGGGTTGTGTGCCAAGTGTAAGTGGAGTCTAAACCGTGGAAGGTTGAGATGGAATTAGGAACATGACGAGTGTCACCCATTTGAATGGGCCACATATCAGTCACTAGTATTCTGCCATGTGGCATCCTGTATGAGCATGGTTAGTGGGGCCCGAGGTTATGTAACGTATTTAAAGTTCAGAGGACCAAAAATGGAGTTGATCATGATACATCAAGATCAACGACCATGAGACATTGTGGGGACCCAAGTTGCATGGAAGCTAATTCTCCAAGGTGGTCCCGCAATCCAAACTGTGGTTTCACTGAGGGGTTACGTGTCAGCATTAGAATAATTGCGGGACAAAAGGAGGGTTTCTCCAAACCACCGTTGTATTCCCCTACAATTGGAAAACGTTAAGTGATGTGACGTAATGACGTCACCAAAGGTGATTGGGAATGTTCTTAGATTAAAAAATCAGATGTGTAGATGCGAGATCCTCTGAAGCTCCGAAGTCCCGAAGACCCAAAGACCCGGAACTCAGACACTCGAGATTCTATAGTAAGTGTCAGTTGTTGGATGCTGGGTAGACATGGATTGTTGATCCACTCTACTTCATGAGTTCGGTAACTTTGAACTCCGAGAGATTGTTGTTTTGTGCTTTGAAAATATTCTGGAGTCGAAGGCTGAAGGCTCGAGTAAGCACTTATTGATCTAGCGCTTGGTCACGACCCATGGTCAAATGGGTTGGGGACTAAGAGAAAGGGGCTAGTGCCCAAGAAATTCATAGAGTAGAGCTCAAAATGAAAATGGAGTTTGAAAGTTTTATTGAATCATATTTGTTTATGAATGTTGTGGGATTTGTTAAGGAATGATGACCTCACAAATTTTGGTTGTCTGCATGTTATGTTTGCAGAAGTTTAATGAGTGCCAGAACTGAATAGAGTTGCCACTAAGTGAAAATAAATGGAGGAGGCACAAAATGCTTCCAGTTCAGAGAATGAAGCTAAAGGGATGGATTTTCATTTGGGAGTTGAAGGGTCAAACTCCAACAAGCATGGAGAAGAGATAGATAAGGAAGGGCATATGATGAAAATGATTGAAAGATTGTAGAAATATGCCCAGACTCACTAAGTATATAGAAGAAAGATCATGACATCTAAGGAACAACAAGGAGAATTCAACTTAAAGTTGATGAAGAGTCTAGAGAGAATAGAAAATAAGTTGGGCAAGGAGAGAGACTCGAGAAAAACAGGGAGTCACTAGAATTTTGAGGGAAGAAGATCAAGGAGTGTTGGTAGACACCATCATCACTCCCAAGGTCACTCCAAGAGGAGGGAACACAGTAGTTCAAGCCCATCTCCTACCAGAAAACATAGGATATCTAGAGTGGATGAACTAAAGGGAAAAATGAACAAGATTAAGCCTTCTAATTTTGATGGAGAACATAAGAAGGAGGAAGATGTCGAAACATGGTTGCTTAGCATTAGGAAATATTTCCAACTGCAAAATTATTCCTTAGATGCAGAAGGAAGAATTGTGATGTATGAACTGAAAGAAAAAGTATACATGCGGTGGGATCACCTTGTGCAGGTGCAACACATTAGAGAGAAAGATGTCACTTGGAAAGAATTCAAGAGGTATTTCAAGAAGAAATACTTGACTAAAAGATACTATGACAGAAAGATGAAAGAGTTCTTTGAACTAAAATTGGGCACCATGACCATTGATGAATACGAATGAAGATTTTTGGAATTGTTGAAGTATGTTTCATTCATCAAAGATGAGAATGTCAAGATTCAAAGGTATTTGAGTGGACTGCCACCTTCCATTAGTGACAAGATCCAGTATGATGACCCTAAGACTATGGAATAAACTATAAGAAGAGAGAAAGTCTTATATGAGAAGCAAAGAGAAAAGCCTACTTTTCAGAAGGCTTGGGATGACCATAAGAAGTTTAATAAAGGGAAGAGGCAAAAGGGAAACAAACCTCCCTTTTTTAGAAACAGTCCTCAAGGACAACCATCATTTAGAGAGTCGAGCATGGTTGATGTAGGGGAACAAAGGCCAAGGTAGACACCCATTCATTGTTGGGGTTGTCAGGGGAACCACAAGTACAGATATTTTCCCCACAAAAATGGAAAAGTGAGAGTTGTCCATAATGTTCAATAAGATGAAATAGTGAAAGACATGGGTAGTAGAATACCAAGAATATACGCAACCCTGGAAAAAAAGAATGAAGAATATCAGTCACACATGATTGAAGTGGAAGGTATGATCAACAACCATGCCTTTACTATTTTAATTGATTTAGGGGCTAGCCATAGTTATATAGATCCTAGAGTGGTGGAAAGTTTGCAACTGTTGAGAAGAAAAAATGAAAAGTCTTGGTTAGTGCAGCTAGCTACAGGAACCTAGAGGAAATTCATTGAGTTAGTTAAGTCCTATCCAGTGGACATGAATGGACTGAGCACAAAGGATGAATTAAACATTCTGCGTTTAGGTTTTTATGACTGTCTAGTTGGGATGGACTAGTTGGACCAGAACCATGCCATCCTGGATGGTCTTAAAAAGGCATTCACTTGCTTGGATGAGGAAGGAAATTGGAAATTATTCCAAGGAATTCCCAGAGTTGTTGCTATTAGAGAAATCTCAACAATGCAACTGAAGAAGTGCTACAACAAAGGCTGTCAATTATTTGCAACCCATGTGGAGGAAGCATCTAAGGATGAATTCTCAAATATTGGATATCATGCGGTACTAAAGAAGTTTGAAGATGTATTTCAAGAGGTGCCTGAACTACCCCTGAAGAGAGATATTGACTTCTTTGTAAACTTGATCCCTGGAGCATCTCCAGTGTCGAAATCTCCTTATAGAATGAGTACGCCAAAGCTGAAAGAACTACAATTGTAGCTTGAAGAGATTCTGAAGAAGGGGTATATACGCCCAAGTGTGTCACCTTGGGGAAACTTGGTCTTGTTCATGAAGAAGAAGGATGGGACATTGATATTCTGCATTGATTTCAGAAAGTTAAACAAAGTGACTGTTAAGAACAAGTATCCTCTGTCGTGGATCGATGATCTCTTTGACCAGTTGAAGGATGCTAAGATATTTTTGAAAATAGATCTTAGATCAAGATATCACCAGGTAAGAATTAAGGATGAAGACACTAGCAAGACCGCCTTCATAACAAGGTATGGTCATTATGAATTCACAGTGGTTCCATTTGGGTTGTCAAATGCACCCGTTATTTTTATGTTCCCGATGAATGGTGTATTCAGAGACTATATGGACAAGTTTGTCATAGTCTTTTTGAATGAAATCCTAGTGTATTCCAGGTCAAAGGAAGAGCATGAAAAACATATGAGGATGGTTTTCCAGGTGCTAAGAGAGCACCAGTTGTATTCCAAGTTGAGAAAATGCTCATTTTATAATAAAGGGATCCATTACTTGGGGCATATCATTTAGAAGGATGGGATATATGTAGATCCTGAGAATATAGAAGCCATCAGAGAATGGTCAGTGCCTAAAAATATGACATAAGTTAGATCCCTTATGGGTCTAGCTAGCTATTATAGAAGGTTTATTGCAGGGTTCTCGAGGATAGCTCACCCTATCACTTCCTTGAAAAGGAAGGAGAAGAAGTTTCAGTGAACAGAAGAATGTGAGAAAATATTTCAGCAATTGAAGCAGATGTTAAACAATGCTCCAATCCTGAGGATTGCAGATATGAATGAAGAATTTGTAGTGTACAAACACATGTAAAGAAGGACTAGGAGAAGTCCTCAGTTAGAATGGATTTGTAATTTGTTATGAATCCATAAATTTGAAAGAGAATGAAAGGAACTATTCAACTCGTGATTTGGATTTGGCAGCCATGGTTCACGCTCTAAAAAAATGGAGACATTACCTCATGGGAAGGAAGTTTGAACTAAGGACAGACCATAACGGTTTGAAGTATTTGTTTGATTAGCCAACCTTAAATAGTAGGTATAGTAGATGGTTGGAATTCCTTTGTGAGTATGACTTTGATATCAAGCATATCAAAGGAAAATAGAACAAAGTGGTTGATGCACTCAGCAGGAGAGTGCATGAATTACATGCTACAACCATTAGCAAGTACCGAATTGATATTAAAGGCATAATTTTGGAGGTTGCAAATACAAATTTGCAGTACCAGGATTTGGTAGAAAAGCTACAACAAGGTAAGATGCCACAGAAAGTGGATAATTATAAATTGGAAACTGACGGAACACTTCTGTACAAGAACAAAATTTATGTACCTAACGTCCAGGAATTGAAACTTATGTTTTTGAAAGAAATGCATAATGTGCCTTATGCTAGGCAACCTAGATATGAGAAAATAGTGGTAGCATTCAATGGCCATTACTTTTGGCCAGGTATGAGGAAATATATTGCAAAATACATCGCCAGATGTATGGCTTGTCAGAAGGTTAAAGATGAGCACAGACACCCAGCAAGGTTGCTACTACCTTTACCCATTCCTAAGTGGAATTGGGAAGTGGTGACAATTGATTTCATCACGGGATTTCCCAGAACTGGACAGCAAAATAATTCAATCATGGTGGTGGTGGAAAATCTTACGAAAACTGCCCATTTTATCCCACTAAAGACTACTCACAAGGAAGCTAACGTTGCTGATATTTTTATGAGGGAAATAACACGATTGCATGGTATTACCTAGACAATTGTGTTTGACAGGGACCTGAAATTTACCTCAAAATTCTAGAAAGGGTTATTCAAGGGGTTTAGAATAAATCTAAACTTCAACACTGCTTATCATCTTGAGTCTGATGGAAAGATAGAGAGGGTGAACATAGTAATAGAAGATATGCTAAGGATGTATGTGATTTTTGGAATAGGGGAAGACCCAGGGTTCAATGCTTCAACAATGCACCAACAAAACCCTAACTACGACCCTTTTGGTAACACCTGTGAAGCATATGAAGTCTCACCTGAGGTAGAGGTAGGGGGGGTTGCAGAACTCAGGTTTCTGCAACCTAGCTGGGACACATATCTGTGATCAAAATACTTAACATAGCACTTAGCCAATAAAATTCATTAGTCTCTAACACCTTTATTCACATCACAGGTTAAAACCCTAATTATAGATCAGTGCAGTAACAACCAAGATCCAAGCATATATAACCATTCAACACATAACATCATAGTATACCTAACATTCATTCACATCACAAAGCACTAAGAATCAACTAGTTCTATCATATATCTAGATTAATCAATTAAGTACATAAGCTGCATGAACACCATAGCACAAAGAACATTGACATATGATATACATGGTTCACCCCAGTGTGGGGCTACGTCCACCAATCTTCTTCTCTTCTTATTAGTTTCTTCCAATCTTCTTACATGCACCAAGCCACAAAACCAACTCCTCATAGGACATGATATCTGTGTGCACCTCGCCAAATCCTCCTTCCCCGAGTTAGGCCCAAGCACATAGCCTTACATAGTCTATGCACAAAGCACTACAAAATCACTTTCACTTAGCTCTGCAAGTCTCAACATATAGTATGCACAAGCCTTCACAACTATTTTCACGTAGCACTCTAGCCTCTTCTTACATCACCTAGCTACTTATTTATACATTACAAAAGAGGCCTAAGCATGGGTAAACTCATGGGACAACATCCCATACCCATTACATAAACCCTAAAACCCAACAAGCCCATAAAAGGGGGCGATATCCCGCTATATCCTCTTTGCTTGGGTGCTCTATCTTTGACCAGACTGTCGAAGTCCCAAAAAATGGTCAAACACAACCAAGGTTCTCCAAAAATTGATTGAGGGCCAACAGGTCCCCAACACTCACATGTGATGTGTCCTGAGTCACTATGACTTGGGAAATTCTTCTTTGAAGGCCTCAATCTTGGATCAAACCTCATCGACTTGCTGCTTCGCCAGAGCCTCCTGGTCGGCGAACTCATGAATGAATTTCTTGGTGATAGACCCTTCCAAGCATTGTTCCACCGTGGTGACCATTTGTTCTAGTTGTGCACCTTGTCCCTTGATCTCTTCAAAAAGTGTGCAGGCTTCGTCCTGCACCCGCTGGAGTCTCCGGGTCACTTTCATGACTCTACTCTGGATTGCATTGACTTGTTGTTGAACTGCGCGCACCTCCTATGAAATTTTCATCTTTTCTAACGTCAAAAGTTGCTTTAGCTGCGCTTTCACTGTCGATGCTTGTTGCTTCACCTTCTGTAGTTGTGCCTCCAATATTCTCAGCTCCAGGTCTTCAACAAGGTGCTCATAGGTCTGCGTACTTCAGTTATTGAGATACTTGCATTCTATAGCCAATGCCCTGATTCTTTCTACTATGCTCCTGATAGTTTCTTCCCTTTGATGTCTTACTTCCTGCAGAGTGCTTGACACTGCTTTGAGTTCTAGCTCTGCTACTCCCGCTTGAAGCTATTGAATGGCTTTAGCGATATTTCCCAATTGGATCTTAGTTGTCTCCTCTTCCATTTGGGCCAAGCCCAACAAAGAGAGAAGTGCTCTATCCACTGCCTCTTTGATCGTAGTTTTCTCAATGAGTAGCTGGTCTTTTTCTCTCTGGATCTTCTCTCTATCCTCTTCAAACTTTTCTCGGAAGTCATATTTCTCTTTCTTCACAAACTGAACTTTCTCTAGGGTTACCTCCTTTGCTTTCTTCAAGGCCTCTGTGGCCTGCTCCTTTTCTTCCTATACTCATCGAAGGTGAGCCTTTGTAGCATCTGTTATCCTTCGCAATTGGGTGGGCTCATCCACCAATTCTATACCTTCTGATGATGATAGCGCTGTAGACATTGCGCAGCTAAAATAAAGGGCTTTTTGTACCCCTTTCATCTCTACCTCAATCCTGACATACATTTTTTCTGCTTTGATTCATTCTGTTGTAAAATATCCTCCTTGTTTTAATCCACATGTGTAGTGATATATATGAATTGTCTGTCTGTGAAGAACTTTGCAATTGGCCTGAACCTATGGAGTTTATTCAATGTCATGTGGGGGAAGGATTCAATGGCCCTCTTAATCTTCAAGTAATAGGTGTGGAACACCGCATTTCACTGCCATTTCTTCTCCATGTCACTCGAATACCACAGGGTAGTGAACCTCGTGGCCAGTGGTTCGGACGGTTCAATGTCAGAGAAGGTCACTCCCTCTGGCATCTCCCAAGTGATAAAGGCAACGAGAATCAATAACCAGCTGAAGTGAAACTTGTAGCCCTCGTCCTGTGCTTCACGAAAATCCTTCTCCATCTGTTTGATGAGGTAGCTTGCCCAGTTCATCTACATTTGTTGGCATAGGGGTAGACCTGGTGTTCAACGCTTCAATAGCGCACCAACAAAAGCCTAACTACCATCCCTTTCAGAAACACTTGAAAAGTAGATGAAGTCTCACCTGAGGTATAGGCGGGGGTGGTTGTAGGACTAAAGTGTCTACAACCTAGCTGGGACATAGATCTATGATTACAACAATTAACAAAGAACTTAGCAGTTAACATTCATTAATATTCACTTCACAGGGGAAAACCCTAATTCCAGAACAATATAGTATTCACAAGATCTAATACATCCAAGCAGTTAACATATAGAAATAGATCATATCTCACATTCATTCCCATTACTAAGAACTAAGCTACTATTATATCAGGTGTATCTAACATATATCACTGCACTAAGCATAAATCACATCAATAACATAACAACTATAATGCACAAAGAAACCACAACACATGATATACGTGGTTCACCCCAATGTGGGGCTACATCCACCAACTCTTCTCTTATTTATTGTCTTCTTTCAATATTCTACAAGCACAGAGCCACAAGAACCCACTCCACATAGGACATGAAATCTGCGCACACCTCGCCAGACCCTCTTTCCCCAAGCTAGGTTACAACACAAAGCCTCTTTACAGTCATTTTCACTTAGCTCTGTAAGTTCTCAGGCACACAGTATGCACAAAGCTAACTCATTCACATAGATCCAACTACTTACATCACTTGCACTAAGCAAAATATAACACTTAGAACCACTTCTCTCTTATATCTAGTGTCGTTCTTGCATCATCTGGATATCTATTTATACATTACAGAAGGGGCCAAGGCATGGGTAAACCCATGGGCTGACATCCCATACTCGTTACATAAACCCTAAACCCAAAAATCCCTAAAAAGGGGGTGAGATCCCGTGATCTACACTTCACCCTGTGCTCTACCTTCAAACAGCCTGTCGAAGTCCCAAAATTGGTCAAACATGACCAAAGTTCTCCAAAACTTGGTCAAGGCCCAAAACATCCCTTCAACGCACTTTCCTGTGAGGTCGATGATGAACCCCATGACTTGCATTGGTCTGTTCTTCTTGACAAGCTTACTAGCGATCAACTAGAAAGCTAGGCGCATTACACCATCTTGGATGGAGGATACCTTGTAGCCCTACTTCCCCTTCTCCACATCATCATAAGTGTCCTTTATTCGCTGTGCTAGAGTGCGATATGCAACCTTCCCTAGGTAGAATTTCTGAGGCTCCAGTCCCTGCATGCTTAATCCAATGATCATGTGGATCAATGTCGAATTCACAGTCACACACCTGTCTAACCATAGATAACCTCCATGGTAGCACAATAGGAGGATTTTAACACACTCGTTAACCTCCCGATGTCTCTCAAAGTGGGGTAGCTTCATTACGTTGAGGATGGTGGACCTCGCGATATCCTTAGTCCATGGTTGGGGGACTATCTTTATATTCTTCCCCGTTGTCTTTGTCAAGTACTTATGTGGTGCGAGAAATGCATAATTCTTCCTGTCTCCCAAGTTAAATTCGTTTATCTTAAGATCAAGGATCAATCCTAGCTGTGGTCCAACTGCACATATCCCCTTCGGGAGGTATGCAGTAATGAGGGTGTACTTGAAATATCTCGAAACGATTTCACGACTAACCACGCCATCTAGAGGTGAGATGTAGTCAGGAAGGACTGACGGGATGAGCTACATGTTTGCCATGTCATCGCGATGCTTGCTTCTTTTCTCTATCATGGTTCAGGATGGCTCATATCGACTGGATCGTCGGGCAATTGAGGGGGATTCTTGCAATCCTCCCATCGATGAGGCATGTACTCCTGCAAACATGACCTTATCATACATAAGGTCTATCAGGATATCCTCCATAAGCTTCTCTATTGCGCTAAGGTCGTCCGACATGCATGCTCGAGATCATATATCTTAGGTAGGTGGACAAACACTCAGGTAATCAAAATGGGTGGCGAGGTCTCAATAAGCACAGCGTGATAGAAATCAGTTCTTTGTGGGATTGAATAATCATATTTTGCAAAAGTGTCCCTGGTGAGACATTTGCCAGATTAAATAGAAAACGTTGTAACAAATTCCTCCAACGGGCATGAATGCCTCAATCCATCCTTTATGGCACAGTCCCAATGATCCAATGGAGATCTTTCTGGAAATAACTGTGTTTCTAGCCATTTCGGAGTGTCATTCTAACGGTCGGGACACCTCCAATGATCATATTTCTTCATCGTGGAAAAGTGCCAGTCTGTGTTGTTCTGTTATTCCAGTGAGGTTCATGTTCTGCAAGCTTGCTTTTTGCAAAGTCTTCTCTGGAACTTCGTGCATTTTTTCTAGAATTGCTTTCTTTTTGTTGAGCTTTTTGACCTTCTTTCCTGTGATCTGAGTTGCTGGATCCCTCTTTAATTTTTTATTTTTATCTTCTCTTAGCATAGTAACTTCACACTGTTGAGGGTCATTCATAGGATTTAAGTGGAATACCTCTTCTCTTATTACTTCGAGGGTTGGTTCTCTTCTCTCGTGCATGGATGGGTTCTTTAAGCCTTCTTGCGTTCTTTCAACCTTGACAGCTAGTTATCTATCCCTTATTTTCTTCAACTTTCCCTCATGTTCTTCTATTAAGCATGATATTCTCCTAGCCATAAAATCCCTTAATTCTTTCTTTTTCTGTTCTGTGGCTTCTTCTTCTTCTTTCCTCTAGATCTGATCTTCCTCAATCCAATTATTTCCTAACAAAAGTGAAAAATGAGCGTTGTTCTCAACAAACTTAATGAACTCAAAGTCTTCTTCAGCTGATGCTCCATGAGAAATCATAGGTACATGAGTAAGTCTTCCACATATGGTTATCATTTTTCCTTTAAATAGTCCTATTCCTCCCAATGAAGGAATCATTGCAGGATTTCCCAAATTTTCCCAAGTACTTTTTGTCATGATATTCACCTGTGTTTCCTCATCTAGAACATTGTCTATGTCAAAGTCTCCTATTCTTATTTCTATGAACTCATTCTCTTTTAACATCTCTAGTAAACTGATGTCTCTGTGATCATTCAAGGTTTCTTTCATCTGCAATAATATAGTCTCTGATTCTTTTTGGTGTTCTGGCATATCCTTAATCTCTTGACCTTCTTCATGGTTTTCTTGTCTCATATTCATATTTTCAACTTTAGCAATCATTCTAGGAAAATCCAAAACTTCATGTCCAGTAGTTTTACAACAAAGACAAATAGGACTTGTACCAAGGAATTCCTTAGCAAGATGTCTCAGTCTTCTACAACTATAACAAAGATTCAATCCTCTCTTTCTCTTAAACAATCCCCAACCTTTCCTATACTGCGCACTCATATCACAGTGATGAACCTGCAAAAAATTCTTTCTAGGATCCTGCATCCACTTGTTAGTCCAAAATTATTTCTATGCATATGAATAACATATCTTCCACTATTTCTATCAAATCTATTCAGATCAAATCTTCTTTCTTCTAATTGTGCCCTAGTTGTGAGACTAGGACCAAATCTATCAAACATACCTAGATCCATTCTTTCGAAACAAAAATTTCTACTTATCTTACCTTTATTAGAGAACAAAACTTTAAGATACTACCCCTTTTCTTCAAATCTGATTCCCTTCTTATCATAAGTAGAATACTATGCACCATAACATCAGATCTACACACAAAGCTTTCTCTTTTCTTCATTTCCCAACAATCATAGTTTTAGGTCCCGACAATGGAACCATTTGTTGGCACAAGGGCAGACCTAGGGTTCAACACTTCAATGGCGCACCAACAAAACCCTATCTATCAACCCTTTTGGCAACACCTACGAAGTAGATGAAGTCTCACCCGAGGTAGAGGCAGGGGGGTTGCAGGACTCAGGTGTCTACAACCTAGCTGGGACATAGATATGTGATCACAATACTTAACAGAGCACTTAGACAATAATATTCATTAGTCTCTAACTCATTTATTCACATCGCAAGTTAAAAACCTAATTATAGATCAATGCAATAACAACCAAGATCCAAGCATATATAACCATTCAACACATAACATCATAGTAGACCTGAAATTCATTCACATCATAAAGAAATAAGCATCAACTGGGTCTATCATAAGTCTATATTAATAAATTAAGTACATAAGAAGCATGAACACCATAGCACAAAGCACATCGACACAGGATATACGTGGTTCGCCCCAGTGTGGGGATATGTCCACCAATATTCTTCTCTTCTTATTAGTTTCTTCCAATCTTCTTACATGCACCAAGCCACAAAACCAATTCTGTATAGGACATGAGATCTGCGTGCACCTCACCAGATCCTCCTTCCCCGAGTTAGGTCCAAGCACAAAGCCTTACACAGTTTATGCACAAATCACTACAAAATCACTTGCACTTATCTTTGCAAGTCTCAACATATAGTATGCACAAGCCTTCACAACTATTTCCACTTAGCACTCTGGCCTCTTCTTAGATCACCTAGCTACTTATTTATACATTACAAAAGAGGCCTAAGCATGGGTAAACCCATGGGCCAACATCCCATACCTGTTACATAAACCCTAAAACCCAACAATCTCGTAAAAGGGGGCAAGATCCTGCGATATCCACTTCGCCTGGGCGCTCCATCTTCGACCAAGTTGTCGAAGTCCCAAAAAATGGTCAAACATGACCAAGGTTCTCCAAAACTTGGTCGAGGGCCAATAGTGATGGATAAACCATCTAAATGTGAAGACTACCTACACTTGGTAGAATTTTCCTACAACAATGGGTATCAAGCATCATTGAAGATGAGCCCATTTGAAGCACTTTATGGAAGAAAGTGCAATACTCTAGTAAGCTGGGATAATCCAGTTGATAGAGCAATAGTTGGGCCAGAGTTTCTCAAGGAAATGGAAGAGAAAATGTTAAAAATTAAGAAGAATTTAAATGTTTTCCAAGACAAGAAGAAAATCTATGCTGATAAAAACAGAACCCACAGAGAGTTTAAAGTGGGTGATCATGTTTTCCTGAAAGTGAAATCCAATAGAATTTCCCTGAGGCTAGGAAACTTTTCGAAGTTGGAAGCCAGATTTTGTGGGCCATTTGAAATCCTAGAAATGATTGGGCCAGTTGCATATATGCTTGCATTACCTACATCCATGACTGTACATAATGTGTTTCATATTTCATTTCTTAAGAAATATATACTTGATGCTAATCATGTAATCAATTGGAATGTGATTCGGGTGGAGCAAGAAGGTGTCCTTCAAGTGCATCCTATGCGCATATTGGATCGGAAAAGAAAACTGCTCTGGAATCGAGTCATAGGGATTATAAAGGTCTAGTGGACCTGGTACAATCCTGAGGATGTGACATGGGAGAATGAAGATGTTATGCGGGTAGAATACCCACATATTTTTGAAGATTTTGAAATATCTTAATGATGTTGTGTGAAGAGTTGCACTGAGGATAGTGCAAAAATAAGGGGAGGGGATTGTAACACCCCAAGGATGTGCCACAATTATATTATCAATTGTAATCATGCTTATGAATTATAATCATGTTTTGTAGGCTGGTGAGCCGAGTGTTTATAAGCTGGTGGGATTATGTGTTTATTAGGTTGGAGAGACTAAGTGTTAAATTCCAGGAGCCAACTTTTATATATGTAATTACGAAGAACATTAATAAAGATTAAACATCGTTGTGTGTAGATTGATGACGAAGAAAGAGTGATGGGGGACTAAGATTCCACAGGGTGGGTAAGGGAAAAGGGGTTGAAAGGTTGGAAAAAGGGGCTAATCTTAGGGGCTTAAGTCCTTGAGAATAATAAATTATTATTATTCCAAAGATGTGTGACAAACATGTTTTTATCCTAAGTCCTAGGAAAGGCATCGTGTGCAAAAAGGGAACGCATGTAGCTCCAAGAAGACAAGTGTCGACCTTGGTGCATCCAGTTAAAAGATGAAGTGTCAGTTGTGTTGGGGGTTCACTCACCCTTTCCCATCCTCTGTGAATTGGGTAGAGTCTCCACGAGTGCCCTCGATATACCCTCACACATTTCTAAAAACCAGAACCGTGAATCCAACTGGTGTATTCCCATGAATATCATGGCATCTATATTCGACCTTTTCAATATTCACACACACACCTGAGACCCAAAATCCATGAACCATTATGTGTCTTCTGAGGAACCTGACACCTGAGTAATCAACTTAGTTGTGCCGTGTCTTAGCATGGGATGTTTTCGCCTATGGTGCCATGCCCATATGTTGTTGCTACTTTCTTCCCTGTGTGAATGAGTGTTGAACCGTTGTTGTTGTCCTCACCTGGATGGAGCTGAGTCAAGGAGTGTGCTAAAGAAGCGGGTTGTCGAGCCTGTGGTAGAAGAGGAAGGTTTCTAGCCCTGTGAACAACTCTCTCTAGATGAGAGATTCTGCTAGGAAGTGGTTTTCTCCCAGAGATATTCCAACACTAGCTACAGATCTCTGAGAATTCCTGATCCATCCTGTTGTTGAGACCCAGAGAGGGAGGTGAAGCAACAAATGGACTGTTCTTGTGAAGGTGTATACTCCTGGGTGGAACAGGCATGTGGGGAATGAGATTCCATGAGTAGTGGGTGTAAGAATACTCCTGGAGAGAATCCTTATGGTTTCTCTGTGTATTTTTCCTGTAACCTCAGCCTAGTCTAGAATTCCCTTGCCCTGGGTGGAGCTTGGTCCCAGCTCGGGGGTGACCCACTGCTGAGCGTGATGAGCAGCGTGGTCTAAGTCTGGGAGCTTCATGGAAGGTCTTCACGTAGTTCGTGGAGTTACTCCATCTCCAAAGATAAGTATCATTATATGTTGAATGTATGAATTACTGTTAATTCCATTAATTATGTATGTTAGCAGTAATTTTGTGTTTACTCTCTATGTTTTGGTTAAATATGCATATTAAATATATATGTATGAGAATTTTTTGTGTAGTAGCATTTCCTGACAGTGGGGTTGATGGTCGGGGACGTTATAGATATTGTCACCTTTCTGTTTGAATTTGACATCTTGTGTAGAAGTTATAACTACTTGCAATATGATAAAAAATTAAAACTACTCCCTACCACTCTTAAATATTCTACACTTAGATGGTTCATGGGCTTAAAATAATCTAGTATCAGATCTTGGGAAGATATGAAGACCATATTCCTTAGGAAATACTGGGACTATTGAAAATTTAAAGATTCTCTGAATGATATCTTTAAAATTCAACAATGAGAAGACGAGAGTCTTGAATATTACATGGAACGGTTTGTCTATATTTCACAAAAATCAAAATATAATGACCTTCCAGACAATGCAATAAGAACCCTTTTTCTTAAATGGATCTTAGAAGAATATCTAGAAACACTTAATCTCATGGAATCAGGAGATGTCTCCCATAAATAATTTTCTAAAATTTGTGAGATGTGTAGAAAATACTCGAGAAGCAAGGATAAAATTGGAAAGGGTGTTCGAGATCCCTACATTAGAAACTCAAAAGGAGTTATTTATGGTGGTGTTTCAAGGATGGAAATAGGAAACCTTTTAGAAAACTTTAAAACTAGTATTTTAAGTACAATAGGTTCCTAATTGGACACTTTGAAGATTAAGAAAAAATAGGAGGAATATAATATTTTGATGGGAATATTTTTTCCAAGGTGCAGGAGGAAGCATTCCTCAAGGGAATTCCCATTAGACAATGTTTTAGTCCATGGCCTCTGTACTAAAGATCATCCAACTGAAAAATGCCTAGCACTTCTTGGTTTACTAGCCATTTATAAGAGTGGGGATCCTCGAGAAACTTCTTATGAACCTAGAAGGCCATGGCAGCCTAGGAGTCAGTCTATGTATCATGATCCACCACCTCAAGCTCCACCTTATTATCAATAACCACAACAGTGGAACTTACCAAATTGGAAAAACTGGTCTCCTTAGTATGCTTCACACCACCCTTGGCTACATGTATGGAGGGGAGGACATACCCAGGAAAACTCTTAGATTCCACCTGTTCCTATTCCTACTCATCCTTATCCATAGTTTCCACTAAATATTCAACAACATTTTCTAGGTTTTGTCCCTCCACCTTTACCTCTTATTCCACAACAACCTTAGTAATTTTAGAATGTAAATTCCCCAAGACCAACATTATTACTAGCACAACCTATACCTAACCCAAACAATAAACCAAATCAACCTCTTTATAATTTAGAGTTGCAAAATTTTTCAACATATGTTATTTCTCATGTTCCATTAAATGAGATTCAACTAAGGTTAGGGAAAGTTTTGAATAATCATAAACCTCCAGTAGTCATCCATGAGGAAAACGAAGATGAAACTCTCTATCAGTCAACAAATGAATCTCAATGGGAAGACGTTATTATTCCCAAAGATCAAGAACAAAATATTCCTCAAAGTGAATTATTGAAAACTAAAAAAGTTCCTCCCTATCTTGAGAGATTAGCAATCGAAAAACCAATGATTCGACCAAAATTTGATATTATAAGCGAATTAAAAAATATTTGTTTCAAAATTCCCCTGTTGTAAGCAATAAAGGATATCTTGACTTATAGTAAGGTAATTAAGGAATTGTGTATCAAAATGCCAGGTATAAAAAAAAAGATCCTCCAACAGTGCATTTGGTAGGAGAATTATTTGAATACATATCAGAGCACTTGAGGGTCACAAAATATGAAAATCCTAGGAATCCAATAGTAACAATAATCATTAATAATATTCCCATTGGAAAAAATCTCATAGACTTAAGGGTGACCATTAATGTTATGACTGCCACTACCTTATAATAATTACAGTTGAAACACTTCCTTCAACCTACCCCAACCATTTTGGAATTGGCAGATAAAACAAAATTTATACCCGTGGGGATATTGGATGATATCATAGTCACATTGGCATCATGGGAATATCCAGTAGACTTCCTCATCATCCATTCAATGGTTCCTACTAAAGGCCATACCATTATCTTGGGAATATCTTGGTTAGCTACTGCCAATGCATTCATAGGTTGTCGATAAGGTGAGATGGCTATCTCTAATGCACTTTCTATGAAGACACTTACGATATATCCACCAGCCCAACATGTCATAGAAAATGTATGGTGGATATAATTTCCATATGAGAACAAAGGATGGGAAGAACCCATGCTTCCCAGTCACCACTCGTGGGCACTTCAAGAGAAAATGATAGAGAATGTGTTAAATCAATTTATTTATTTGATAACATGTGTTGATTTTCCACAATCTTTCCATCAATTTGATTATATGTTTGGTCAAGAATTTCAAGAAAATTTGGACCCATCAACTCTTTCTTTAACATATTTAATCTTTGTAATAGATGATTATTTTGGATCCTATACCATGACTTATGAGACCAGTCCTGGTAAATTTCTACATATCAATTCAAGACTAGATGCAAATCAACAAGAACAACTAGTGAATATCCTTAAAGATCAATCAGAAGCATTCGCCTAGGAATATATTGATATGAGGGTTATACACCATGATACATGTATTCACCATATCTATACCTAGGAAAAAGTAACACATGTTAGGAAACCCCAGAGAAGGATGAATCCAACACTAAAAGATATAGTGAAGAAAGAAATACAAAAAATGTTGAATGTTGGTTTTATTTATCCAATTTCTGATAGCAAATGGATATCCCAACTTGTAGTGGTTTCAAATAAAGTGACCGGAAATGGAGAGTCTATGTTGAATTCCGGGAAATTAATAAGGCCACTCTTAAGGATTACTTTCCTCTTCCATTCATTGACCAAGTCTTGGATACTATGTCAGGGAAGCGATAATTTTTCTTCCTTGATGGATATAACGAATACAAACAAATTCTAATAGCACCTAAAGATCAGGACAAGAATACTTTCACTTTTCCTTGGGGTACTCATGCTTATAGGGTCCTACCATTTGGTTTGTGTAACGCTCCTTCCACCTTCCAACGAGCAGTATTAGCGATATTTTTTGATCTCATTCATGATTGTGTGGAAGTGTATATGAATGAGTGTACATTGTATAGTAATACTTTTGAAGAAGCCCTATATAACCTAAGAAAAGTTCTCATTAGATGTCAAGAGATGAATTTTTCCTTAAGTCATGAGAAGTGTAAAATGTTATTAAATGGAGTAGTCTTAGGACATCATGTTTCATCTAAGGGGATTAAAGTAGATCCTGTCAAGATTGAGGTAATTGTCAAACTTCCACCTCCAAAGACTCCAAAAGAGGTGCAAAGCTTTCTTGGACATGCTGGTTACTATCGATGATTCATTGAAAACTTTATGAAAATTTCCGCACCAATGTTCAAATTGGTCACAAAAAGACGTTGACTTTATTTGGACTAACCAGTGTCAAACTTCCTTTGAAAACTAAAAAGATAAATTATCCATGGAAACAGGTCTTAGAGGACCCAATTCGGCCCTTCCATTCCATGTATCTATTGATGCCTCTGATACTGCAATAGGAGGAGTGTTAGGACAAAACTAATACCAACAGACCTATGTCATTTACTTTGTAAGTAAAAAATTGATTCCTACTGAGATGAACTATACAATCACTGAAAAAGAATTCCTAGCATTAATCCATGCCATCAACAAGTTTCTCCATTATATTACAGGATATGAGGTATTTGTACATGCAGATCACTCTTCCCTTATATTTCTCATGAATAAATCTATTACCAATGGACAAGAAACTAGGTGGCTCCTTTTATTACAATAGTTCAATATTATTGTCCTTGAACAACGAGGAAAAGAGAACTTAGTAACTGACTTTCTCTCTCTCATTAATCATGGAGATGATATTGTTCCCGTTGATGATAATTTTCTATATGAGAATCTCTTTTCCATCTCTGTAAAAACTCCATGGTTTGCAGATACGGAAAATTACTTAGCCACTGGAAAATTACCAGCTCACTTGTCACCTCATCGGAAGCGTCGAATTATAACGCAAAGTGCTAACTACTAATGGATTGGCCATGACCTTTTTCATACTGGAATAGATTTGATCATTCGTAGATGTATACAAGAATATGAGATATAAGATATATTACAAATTTTCCATGATGGTCCATGTGGTGGTCATTTTTCCAATAAACGTACGACATACAATATTTTACATTCATGATACTATTGGCCCAACATTTTTAAAGATTCTACCAAATATGTAAGAAATTGTGATAGTTGTCAGCTGATGAAATTCCTTTACATACCCATGTTATGATTGAACCTTTTGAGAAATGGGGCCTTGATTTCGTAGGACCAATTTACCCCATGTCTCATAAAAATAACGATATTCTTGTTTGCACAGATTATGTCACTAAGTGGGTAGAGGAAAAAGCCTTGTTTAGGGCTAATGAAAAATCTATTATTGAGTTTATTTATGAATATATTTTTACCCACTTTGGTGTTCCTCATGAGATTGTCACGGACCAGGTTACACAATTTACTTCTAATATGATGAAGGAATTAACAGAAAAATATGGGATAAAACATCATAAGTCCTCTCCATACCACCCACAAGATAGTGGTCAAATGGAATCAAAAAACAAAGTATTGGAAACTATCTTGACTAAAACTATCCAACTACACCATAGAGATTGCGATAATAGGCTTCCATAGGCTTTGTGGGCATATCGCACCACATGGAGAAACACCACTGGACATACCCCATATAAATTGGTTTACGGAAAAAAGGTACTCTTACCTATTGAATTCCAAGTAAGAACCTTTTGTATTGCCACACAATTGGGATTAGATATAGACGAAGAACAAAAACAATGATTCTTATAACTAAATGAATTGGATGAAATTAGACAATATGTTATCCAAAGGATGATCTTAGTTCAAAACCGACAAAGAAAATGGCATGACAAATTCATTAAAAAGAAGAAATTTCAGCCTGGAGATTGGGCTCTGTTGTTTGATTCAAGGTTTAAAACTTTTTAAGGTAAACTTACCACTCGATGGTTAGGTCCTTATGAAGTGGTTACCATGTTTGATAGTAGGAATGTGAAAATAAAGATAATTGATGATGAACATGCCTCTTTTGTAGTAAATGGGCATAGACTAAAACTCTACCATAAGCTTGTTTCTAAGGAAGATTTTATGCAAGTCATGTCAATCGACGAGGCAATGGCATTGGTGGATGGGGAAGTTTCTTCACCTTCTCCTTGTTCTTGAAATATTTTGTTTTATTGTTGTACATATGTAAATATTTTTGGTGTCACTAGCAAATTTGGGTCATTTTGCGATGATTATTTCGACGCTCTTACGACGTTATGTCATGGATATTGCGATGAATCGTGGGTCTTCCAAACGTCGCTTCGTGTGACCTGGCACATTCTTGCGACGAATTAGCTATACTATCGATGAACGTTTTTCATTGATAGTATAGCTAATTCGTTGCAAGATTGTTTACATTCGTCTCTCTTACGACAATATCAAATGATGCTTGGATTTATTTCATATTTGGTTTATCAACTTGAAATTAAAAGTTGATACTTTGCAAGCTACCTAGAACTTGATTCATATACAAATATGAAATTTGGAATCATTAACATATCTACTAGAACATATGAAAAATAGGGTTTATGGTTTACATAATGATATTATGATGGAAGAAAGTGGGTGTGAGTCAAATTTGAGTCTAGAAACCCTCCCATATCTTTACAACATGCAAATAGTCTATCCATGTCAAATTTCAATGCATACAGAAACAGTTTGAAAAAATTTCAGCGTTGGCCCCATTCACATGTCATTGTTGCTTGCCTCTAGTATTTTTATGGTGTTGATTAAGAAATCAATGAAAAATAGGGATTTTTCATCACAACTGTGACACAGATACATTGTATATACATTAATGTAGAACCTGAAATAAAAATGAAGAAAGACTGACAGAAACTTAAAACTTGCATAAACCAAATTGTGTACCTTGAAAGAAAATTAGGGTTTATGGTTTACATGATGAATTGATGATGGAAGAAAGTGGGTGTGTGAGTCAAATTCGAGTTCAGAAACCATCCCATATCATTAAGGCATGCGGATAGTCTATCCATGTAAAATTTCAGTGCATACAGAAACTGTTTGAAAAAATTTCAATGTTGGCCACATTCACAGGTCACTGTTGCCGATGTCTAGTCCTAGTACAATTTCCGTTCCTTGTTCCTTGTCAAATTCGTTAGACATTACACACGTCCCCACATATAGTAATACAAGGGAGTATTTTTATGGCGTTGATTAAGAAATCAGAGAAAAAGAGGGATTTTTCATAACATCTATGACATGGATACATCGTATATACATTAATGTAGATCCTGAAAGAAAAATGAAGAAAGATTGATGCAAACTAATTAAAACTTGCGTCAACCAAATTGTGTACTTTGAAAAAAAATTAGGGTTTATGGTTTACATGATGAATTGATGATGGAATAAATTGGGTGTGTGAGTCAAATTTGAGCCCAGAAACCCTCCCATATCGTTAAGGCATGTGAATATTCTATCCATGACAAATTTCAGTGCATACATAAACAGTTTGAAAAAATTTCAATGTTGGCCCCAGTCACAGGTCATTGTTGCCTGTGTCTAGTCCTAGTACAATTTATGTTCTGTGTTCCTTGTTCTTTGTTCCTCGTTCCTTATTCCTTGTTCCTTGTTCCTCATTCCTTGACCATGGTGTAGTCCCCAAGACCCCTTATTTTTGTACAAAACATACTAATGGCATAAAATGTCCCACACAAAGACCAACTATCTGCTACATAAGTCTTTTGTCTTTTTTTAAGGACTATGTAACAAATCTCAATTATAAGAAGATTCAAATAGGACCTAAGAGCCTTATGTTCTTTCCTTAATCATGGGTGACATATCACTATCATTCGATAGTCAAATTGTTACATTTCATTGTCATGCATCATGTGTATTGAGGGTTTGAGCCACCACAAAGGAACATACAAAGAATATTTATCTTATGAACAAGATATGGTACTATCCATTTTGAGGTTTGGCATAGAGATTTTTCTTATAGAATACACTACATTCCACCATATAAGCCATACATTCCTTTCAAACCATGTAAGACCATTCAAATTAGACACATTCTTGCGACGAATTAGCTATATTATCGACAAACTTTATTCATCGATAGTATAGCTAATTCGTCGCAAGATTATTTACATTCGTCTCTCTTGTGACGATATCAAATGATTCTTGGATTCATTTCATATTTGGTTTATCAAATTGAAATTAAAATTTGATACTTTGCAAGCTAGCTGGACCTTGAGTCAAATACAAATATGAAATTTGGAATCATTAGCATATCTACTAGAACATATGAAAAATAGGTTTTATGGTTTACATGATGATATGATGATGGAAGAAAGTGGGTGTGTGAGTGAAATTTGAGTCTAGAAACACTCCCATATTGTTAAGGCATGCAAATATTCTATCCATGTCAAATTTCAATACATACTGAAACTATTTGAAAAAATTTCAACGTTGGCCCCATTCACATGTCACTGTTGCCCGCCTCTAGTATTTTTATTGTGTTGATTAAGAAATCAAAGAAACATAGGGATTTTTCATCAAAAATATAGCATAGATACATTGTATATACATTAATGTAGAACCTGAAATAAAATTGAAGAAACACTGACGAAAACTTAAAACTTGTGTCAACCAAATTGTGTACTTTGAAACAAAATTAGGGTTTACAGTTTACATGATGAATTGATGATGGAATAAAGTGGGTGTGTGAGTAAAATTTGAGTCCAGAAACCCTCCCATATCATTAAGGCATGTGAATAGTCTATCCATGACAAATTTCAGTGTGCACAGAAACTGTTTGAAAAAACTTCAATGTTGGCCCCATTCACAAGTCACTGTTGTCGGTGTCTAGTCCTCGTACAATTTCCATTCCTTGTTCCTTGTTCGTTGTAAAATTCGTTTGAAATTACACACTTCCCCACATCTAGTAATGAAAGGGATTATGTTTATGGTGTTGATTAAGCAATCAACGAAAAAGAGGGTTTTTTCATCACAAATATGACACAGATACATTGTATATACATTAATGTAGAACCTGAAAGAAAAATGAAGAACGATTGATGAAAAATTAAAAATTGCATCAACCAAATTGTGTACTTTGAAATTAAATTAGGGTTTTAAAAAAATTTCTATAGAAATGAAAAACACATTCATCGAAACGTCATTGATGCAATACTATGACAACAATATTGATGAAATCTTATACGATCATGATGGTATAAAATTGAAAGAGCTTCTCTTGGTTTCAAGAATAATTTATCCTCTACTGAAAAAGGCCAACCATGTGAAGGTGGAAGCTCATATGGCCCCTCCCCTCCCCCTCACATCACTCTCAATTGATCCCCAAAACCCAATCTATAAAATAGAAAATAATCGAAAGCAACATCTTATTAAGATTCATGCATATAAACTATAAAAACAAAAATTAATGAAGGTACATGAAATTATGTGTTTATAAATGATATTTTTAGTCTACCACGTACTTTAGTATGTTGGCAACTATTTCCAAGTTTCACATAATAATTAAACAACATGTAACATAGGATATAAAAACGTCTCATAAAACTTAAAAACATGTAATTAACCCACGGCATTATAAGTAAATTATTTTAAGAGAATAATTCATACAAATTAAAATATTATATAGTCGCGTACCTAATCCAACCTCAACATCTATGTAATCATCCTTATTCTGTATCTTGATCTTCTTCATCAAACTCGACATCTGTATCATCATCCGGTTCAAAAACGATGTTGAAAGGATTGATGCTATCATCATCGTCATCAATGTCATTTTCAAGAATATTTTCATCGACATCATCATCAAGAATTGCAATATTTTCTCGTACGCTTGGATCATGATCTTGTTTGTCTTCTTCATCTGTCGACCCTGCATGATATTTTGGCTCTATCTAATCTGTCGAATCATCTTCTTGATATTCAATATCATCTTGTTCCTGTAAATGAGTATACTTAATTGGCCTTCCTCTTGGATCATATCTAACAAACAATTACCAATCCCTCTCACTTGGAACATTTGAGTAAAAGACATGTTCACATTGGCTTGGAAAAACATAACGATCATGTCCTCTTTAAAACACCGTTGTTTTAATCATTGGAAATCCATTGGCATGTTGAATAACAGTTCTTTCCTCATCTCATTTATGCATTTGTAACCTATACCATTTCACATCGAACCAAACTAATTTGAAGGAATTAAAGTCACACTCAAGTATATCATTTAAATACCCATAGTATCTATTTTCATATTCTCGGGGATGTCTATCACTCCTAGAGGAAACATTAGTGACTTGGAATACTGCAGTTATCCCACTATCAAAGTTTTCCTAGTTTCATCCAATTGTTTGATGTGAAATTTATGACCATTGCACCACATAGCCTTGTGGTGTTTCAACTACAATATGCCAGATATGTAAAAAATGCATTGTCAATTAATAAATTAACATATATATTTATATAACTTCAAAAGTATCTGAAAAATATAGTACACATGTAGTCACATTAATATAATATAAAATAATTGAATAAAATGGGTGAATTTTCTTACCTGTCCATCTTTCAAACCATATGCTAAATCAATTTCCCTTTGCATAACATTGGCATCTCCGTTACGACGAGCTTCTCTAACCAATTCAAATAGTCATTGCCATGATAACCTGCCTCCATTATGTTGTTTACATCTTTCAATCCAAACATTCATCTAGTCAAGATTATTTGCAATGTATAAATGCAGTGCATCTCACTCTTGAGAAACTGAATCAAAAAATCATAATTCACCAATATTAAATATTAGTTATAACGTCCAATATGCAGGTTATAAATATTAATAATTTATGAAATAAATTATATTAATATATTAATGAGTATTATCATATACACAAAAAAATAAACTTTATATGTATTATTAATATAAATTTCCACAATTAATAATATATTACCTCTCATTTTTTTCATTCTACCTTTCCCCAATAGATGCTCCTGATCTTCATTTTTTTTGATGGAGTTCACATCCCAAATGTGATCCACTGCATGCATAGTTGGCGTTCTTAATTTAGGAAGATATTGACTAATATACACCATGGATTGATATACCATATATCCCTCCACAATAGAACCCTCAGGACATGCTCTTTGTCTAAACAACGCTTTCAATGATTTAAAGTGCCTCTCCACCATCCACATTTACCTTGTGTGAACAAGTCCACAAATTTCAATTCCTCAACTTGGTGTATGAGGTAGTGTTCTTGTGCATTGACAAATGTTGGAGGTATATAATTTTTCATTTCACACAGTAGACGAGGAATTTCTCTCTTCCAATACTTTATATCATCTTCATGGATTTCTTTAAATGACAACCATCTACATGAGATCATGACACAAGAAAATAATATGTTTCAACATAACAAAATATAATATATTACATTACAAGTAAAACACGTGTCATTATATAAGTACAACAATAATTTGAAACAACATTTTGCATATAAATCACAACTACTTACCTTATGTATTTCCCAAGATCATATATAACTTGTTTGACGTTGTTGTCAAATTAGTTTGGGAGAGATAGAGGTAGAACATACTGTAACAAAAAAATTAATCGTTATTTTTTTCGACCAAAGTAGACAAGAAAAAATAAAAAAATAAAAGATGTATAAGGCCAATATATATAAATATGCATACCAAAATTATTAACTCAATGAAGGTATGCCAATAATGTGTTTTTACCCCACCAAATTCACCTTTCTTCATTAAGATATTATTTATGTTTGAAGCAAAACCCGTGGGAAATTTAATTCTTTGAATGACCTCTTTTACACCATTGCTTTGTTGCTCTGTTAATAACAATGGAAGGTTATTTCGGTCTAGTAAACCATCTGATATATTTGAATATCGGATCACACTTCGCATTGCATGAATGGCTTCCTAAATGTCAGTACAAATTTTGACAATTTTTTCTGTGTCCCCCCTACCATATATGATTCACCATAATGTTTCTGTCACATTCTTCCCAATATGCATTGTATCAAAAAAATGAGTTATTTTTAGCTCCTCATAGTAGGGAAACCTCATGAATTGAGCAGGATAACATTTCATTCCTCGTGGAAGCCCATTATTAATACCTTCATGATGATTGTGGCCTTCATGAATCATAAAAGAAATCACAAAAATAATTATCAAATACGGTAAAACAAATTCAATGATTAAAATAAACATTCAAAACATTACATGATCTACGATACATAAATAAATTGATTACATTGACGATTTATATTATATTCCAACCTCTATAAGTGAGGTGTCATTCTTCGTGGTTTTAAACCAATCTCTTCTTTCCCATTGAAAAGATGTTTTTCAGTAGTACGATACTTATGGTTCTTAGGGAGGAGGTGCCTATACTCATCAAACACCACCTTTCCTAAAAAATTTGAATGACGATACTTCATCTTAAGGCCACAAACTGGACATGTAAATTTACCCTTTGTTTGAAGACCTGCAACAAATGGATTAATGTCAATTATACAATGAGATTATTTAAAAATTAAACATGCACCATGATAACATTAAAAAATTATATAGTTTTTAAAGAGCAATATTAGAATGCTGCATACCACAAAAATGTGTTAGTCCAGGGGCATCATTAATTATCCATAAAATTATTCCATGGAATTTAAATTTCTTCTTCTCGATTGGTTTACATATGTCATACATTGTGATGCCAGCCCATAAGAGGCTTGATATATACATTCATATCTCTAACCTAGTACTTACCTAATTGTTTGAAATTACACATAATTACTATAGGAATGATATCATGTAATATATATATAAGTAAATAAATAAACAAAATATATTATGCAAAAATTGAAACAAATGAAAATGTTACATTCAAAAAATTAATGTAAACAAATACCTGGAACAATCATTGTCAACATTATGTGCTCCCTATTTATTTACATCCAAGGAGGAATGTTATTATTAATAAAAAAATAGGCCATACTAAGTAAATAGACCTAAGCTAATCAAATGGATTAACACCGTCAGCTACCAATGAAAGACTAACATTCCAAGGTTCATCTTTGAAATCTACCCATTTTTCCTCAATTTCCCCAAAGGCATAACCATCAGCAGGCATTCGAAGAACACCATCTCCAATTTTGTTACGTGCATGGTGTTAGCACCAATTCTTGCAAGCGGGGTGCTTTTCCCCGATTTCAAACCCTTGACGTAAAATGCAAAGAAATGGGGTTTGAAAACCCATCGAATGTTTTCTAGTCCAAGGTCACAGCCATGAGCGCAATAAGCAATGCACAAAAATCCATTTCGGAAGGAAATGCAAGCAGGCGAGCGAGCAGGCTTATTTCAACGGCAAGGATCAATTGGCAAAGCAGATCGATGGTCGGTGGGGAATCCCAGTTAACAGATTTGCGTCGAGATTAGCACAATGGATAGCACCTATATTACAAATCTGGGTCGTTCGATCCAGTCGGGACAAGTGGCAGCCAGTCGGCATTTCAGGGATCGACGTTTCAGGAGACAAGGGACCTCCCATTCACTGCAGCTGAAATTGTCGAGCGATGAAATGCCGAAGGCACATTTGGAGATGAGCCCACGGTCCTAGCACTAGGTCACGTTAAGAAAGCCTGGGAATGAAGGAATCCACCTTTTAATTAACAAATTATATCTCATCCGTTCACTTGAAGGACACGCGGTGTACATCTGTGCTTTCGCAGTTTAGTCGATCGAGATTTCAAGGAAGAAGCGCATAGTGAACTCCTGGTGAAAGAAATCCCGAAAGAATTAGGACCATTGATCAGGAGGACATGTGGCGCATGATCTGAGCCACGGGTGGGGCCCTTCAGGATTTTCATAGTGTCAACGCTGAAGACGTAATCTTAGCCGTCCATCCAAAAGGACGCGTGCTGCGCGATCACATCGGCATGTCGGCATTCGGGAGTTCTAAGGGTAAGGGCTTCATATCTCAAAGCCCTGAACCCCGAATCACCGAAATCTCCTTTGAGGATAAGCGTAGGGTCACGGCCCATGGTCACTAGAGGGAGTAGAAAAGGTTGTACATAGGGGGCCAAAAGTGCTGAGTTGAGTTTCAGAAGGGGAGCACCGTGTTCTCCATATGACAGTTCAACTTGATCTCAATACTGATACTTGCTTTGAACGAATGAAGAAGAGAGGGGGTGGTTGAAACCTCGCCTCACCCATTAATTGCAAGGTATGGAGGTCCTGGCAGGAATTCTGCCCGAGGTGGTCCTCTGTACTGGTTTTTTCCCACAGAAGCCATGTCGAGTCCTCGACTCCCTAGGGAAGTCTTCGCATGCTAATTCAGCATTTAAGGGCTCAGCTACCCCCTGGTGTGAGCCATGTAGAATTAAGGTGGTGTATGAAAGAGGAGTGCAGGCCAGATTTGATTGAAGAGATTCCTCATCCTGAAAGTCTAGGAGGCCTCTGATGTGCAAATGTTTAGTAGTATATATACTTAGTTTTGATATTTTTCGAAGGATCGATGGTAGAGCCAAGCTCCCGATTGTAAATTTTTAACAGACACTCTAGTTCTCTGGTTATGCATTTGTATGTAAGATTTCTTGTTTAATAACAGACAGTTTTCTCACCCCATCTAGTTTTCATCTCATGCTGAGGGAGTTCATGATTGACTTATTCACATGAATTATTGCAATTATGTTACGATAAAGGATTTATTTTTGCATTGTTGTATTCTTCAGTTTTCTGCGTTTGAATGTAAGAAGATCTTGCGTTTAGATGTTTTCTCCTACAGTCTGTTAGAAACCTGATGTTTACGATAGACCTTTGCAGTTCTCTTATACAAGTCTTCCCCCTACTCACCCTTACTACAACTCATTGTCTGGAGTTTATCTAAGACCTCACTTGCCCATGCATGCCTAGCCTAGTTTCGGAGTTAGAACAACATTGTTTTGAGTTAACTTCCATTCGATCACCCCTTTTTATAAACAAATCATGAAATAAACTGATGGGTGTCGGGCTCTGCTCCTACTACAATCTAGGAGTGACTTCTGACGCAAACATTTTTGGCACCGTTGTCGGGGACGAAGTTGAAAATTTTCCCCGGGATTGAACGACATTGAGCCTCTGTCTGAAGGTGCATCAGGCATCAGAGCCCTTAAAGATTGCTACTGTGCACTTGGTGACTCCGTTGTGGCAACACCAAGGTTTCCACATCACTGTTTCAGTTGTGGCTACTTTAGCATGCCTGAAAATTGACCCAGAGGAGCTTTCTCAAGAAGGTCTCATCAGCTGCTTTCTAAGTCTGAGAACATTCCTAGGGTAACGATAATGTTAATATCTAGCCTTTGATGGTGAACAAGGACCAGGCACAGTCAAAGATGTAAATCTTTCACCTAGTGACTCCATGATTCAAGGATCATTCAGCGACTCCACTGGTTCGATATGGAGAAAATCATACTAAGGGAGTTCCTGATTGACTAATTCACATGAATTATTTCAATTATGTTATGATAAAGGATTTATTGTTGCATTGTTGTATTCTCTGGTTTTCTGCGTTTGAATGTAAGAAGATCTTGTGTTTAGATGTTTTCTCCTACAGTCTGTTAGAAACCTGATATTTACGACAGACCTTTGCAGTTCTATTATACAAGTCTTCCCCCTACTCACCCTTACTACAACTCACTGTCTAAAGTTTATCTAAGACCTCACTTGCCCATGCATGCCTGGCCTAGTTTCGGAGTTAGAACAACATTGTTTTGAGTTAACTTCCATTCAATCACCCTTTTTTATAAACAAATCGTGACATAAACTGATGGGCGTTGGGCTCTGTTCCCGCTACAATCCAGGAGTGACTTCTAACGCTAACATTTCTGGCACCGTTGCCGGGGACGAAGTTGAAAATTTTTCGTAGGATTGAATGACATTGAGCCTCTGATTCTGAAGGTGCATCAGGCATCAGAGCCCTTAAATATTGCTATTGTGCACCTGGCGACTCCAAGGTTTCCACATCATTGTTTCAGTTGTGGCTACTTTAGCATGCCTGAAAGCTAACCCATAGGAGATTTCTCGAGAAGGTCTCAGCAGCTACTTTCTCAGCCTGAGAACATTCCTGGGGTAACGATAATGTTAAGATCTGGCCTTTGATGGTGAACAAGGACCAGGCACAATCAAAGCTGTAAATCTTTCACCTGGGGAATCCATGATTAAAGGATCAATTAGAGACTCCACGGGTTCGATATGGAGAAAATATTAGCTCAAAGGTTTGCTTTCTATCACTTTTCCCAGATATTTGGTTTTCCTAATGCACTTCTTGATAGAGACATATGGGAAAATTTCCTCCATGAATTTCACGCAAAGAGTTCGGAAGTACCAACTGAGCATTTACTAGACTTTCATGAGGTTATTCATCGACTTAATATCATGCATGAAGATGTCCAGATTAAGCTCTTTAGGTATTCATTAAAGGGAGCTGCTCTTGATTGGTGTCGATCTCTTCCCACTGCAAGTATCCATTCTTTGACAGATTTTCATACAACTTTCAATTCATTTTGTAAAGATTACTATCCAGCTGATTATTTGTATGAAAACTGTTGTGAGGAGTTTTCTTTGCTTCATGAAGCCTCTGGTGGCCCTGAAGACCATGTCCATGATAAATCTTTTACTGTGGAGGAAAGCATTTTCCATGAAAAAATAGAGGCGTTGAATGATATTAATTGTGTTAGCCCTAGGATGGAAGCATCCGACATTATTTCAAATGCACCTTTTCTTTTAGATGTTCATAAAGATCAACATGCCTCTTGTGAAAATTATGGGCTTATAGAGCAGATGTGGTCTATAGTAAATGGCTCACCTGGGTATTGGGTTGAAGCAGATGTTCCTAGCAGCCCTGCTTATGATGAAAAAGACCTTCTCATTTTTAAAGAGGGGTTAGTTGTGGAAGAGGATTTTTCTCTTTTCCTCTAGGGGGTTTCTCATGATATATTTTTACCTGGAATTATTCAGAAAAAGATTATGTATGAGTAGCCAGAAGCATCAGGTCCCACTGTCCCTGAAACGAATATTTTTGACGAGACCACCAGTCTGGAAGAAGAGCATAGGGATAAGGGTCAGCCCTTTTTTGGTGAATGTTATAGTGATGATGAGCAACAATATTATCCTACATTTGATCACTATAAAGACACTGACCAACATGACAGTGAGCAGATCCATCCCTTGGTTCCCATTTATGATGAATATGAATCTGATACAGGGGGAAGCCAAGAAGAAGAGGAAAAGGAACCAGAAGAGTAGTTGAGCACATATTTCATTTCAGAGCCAGTCAGCGAGTAGCCACCACCTGAGAACAGCAAGCCTACGTCAGTCATCCACTCACCTGTGCTTATCAGAGATATTCAGCCACATGTGAGAAACTTTGTAGTAGAGGAGGCTACCTGCCGCCCATTTTGTGAAATTCTCCACTCATTCTATGACCCTGTTAGCAAATACATGGAGTGGCATGTCCTTTATGCCTTGGAGCTGCCCTATTTATGTGAGGAGAAGTTGAAGAGTGTAGTCGTTCTGCTGTCATGGTTACACCATCTACTGGTGACCATTGGCAGAAGGAAGGAGGTTATATTCAGGAAGCTGCTTGGATGGTTTTGTTGGAAGTTTGCTTTCACCTAGCCCCATGTAAAGGATTTTATTATCTTAGGATTGTACATAAGTAAGCTCCTTGGAGCGTCTATGTTTAGTTTGTTTGGTTTTTTACTTTTTGGCATATATTTCTCAACAGGATTTTTGAGCTCGACTCCATAGCCCAACAACAAGGCATTGAAACTGCAAAATGAGTTCTTAGAGCATCACAGGGATGACTCTATCCCCTAGGGAGCCTAATGTTAACACCAATTCTTGCAAGCAGGGTGATTTTCCCCGATTTCAAACCCTTGATGTAAAATGCAAAGAAATGGGGTTTGAAAACCCACCAAATGTGTTCTAGTCCAAGGTCACAGCCATGAGCGCAATACGCAATGCACAAAAATCCATTTCAAAAGGAAAATGCAAGAAGGCAAGAGAGCAGTCTGATTTCAACAGCAAGGATCAATTAGTAAATCAGATTGATGGTCGGTGGGGAATCCCAGTTAACAGAGTTGCACTGGGATTAGCGTAATTGATAGCGCCTATATTACAAATCTGGGTCGTCCGATGCAGTCGGGACAGGTGGCAGCTAGTCGGCATTTCAGGGATCGGTGTTTCGGTAGACAAGGGACCTCCCATTCAATGCAGCTAAAATTTTCGATCGACGAAATGCCGAAGGCACCTTTGGAGCTGAGCCCATGGTCCTAGCGCAAGGTCATGTCAAGCGAGCCTGGGAATGAAGGCAGCCCCCTTTTAAATAACAAAGGCTATCTTGGTCGTTCACCTGAAGGACACACGACGCACATCTGTGCTTTTGCAGTTTAGTCGATTGGGATTTCAAGGAAGAAGAGCATTGTGAACTCCCGGTTCAAGAAATCCTGAAAGGATTAGGACCATTCATCAGAAGGACATGCGGTGCATGATCTGAGCCACGGGTGGGGCCCTTCGGGATTTTCATAGTGTCAACACCGAAGATGTAATCTTAGCCGTCCATCCAAAAGGACGCATGGTGTGTGATCACATCAGCATGTCGGCATTCGGGAGTTCTAAGGGTAAGGGCTTCATATCTCAAAGCCCTGAACCCCAAAGCGCCGAAAGCTCCTTTGAGGATAACCGTAGGGTTGCGGCTCGTCGTCACTGGAGGGAGTAGAAAAGGATGTACATAGGGGGCCAAAAGTGTTGAGTTGAG
>JZKD02S1839030.1:467914-500983 GCA_000966675.3 Picea glauca
CCCTTTACATCATTTAAAGAATAAAGCAACTCATCATTCATAATCACAATCTATCAGATAAGGGTTCCATTGACAACATTAGTGAACTCAGAAGTCCTTACTTAAATCCCTGCAGTGTAGGCAATTAAAATCAATAATCTAATGCAACACAGTTCACTTGACATTCATGAAGGAAAAATTGCCATAACAACATCAATGATTCCAATCTATTCCCAATTATCTCCCTAAAGTAGGAAATATCAATTCATTGACAAGCTATAATCGCAACTAACCAATTAAACTGTTATAAAACAATTCACTAATAAAAAGGTATATCTGCATTATTCATGATTAAACAATTAAACTGTGTGGAAATAATTTAACAATTAAAGGGGTTTAATCATCGTATTAGAATCCCTGCTATTAGCGATATTTCTTTTCTCGGGCCTAAGAGTGTTCAGATCTATAGGTGGCATGAAAAACGTTCAAGCGTAGCACACAGAAGAAGTCCTCTTTGGACTTAAAATCAAGCGAGCGGGCATTTAATTCTTCAACGGAAAGAATTCGACGACAGAGCAGAACAACGGTTGATGGGAAATCGCAGGTTATCCGAGTCGCGCCAAGTATGGCACAAAAATGTTTTCAAGAGGCGTCAATCGTGATCAGCATAAGCGCAGTAGTCATTTCTCGAACTCAGGGTTCGTAAGTCCAAAGGGCGGAGCATGTCTTTCGGTTGTGCGAGATTGCGAGTTACGAAAAGTGCCCGGAGGGGGTCAACCTGCGTTGACTATCGCGTCTCAGGACTTCGAGAGGGAAGGATGCCAAAGTTTGATACTCCAACTCGTGAAGCTGTGAGTTACGAGAGGCATTAGTACTCTGGCCCTAGATGACGGTTACATGTAAATAGCACTGACCAGGAAGGCGCTCGGTTCGTATCGCTATCTCGGGGGGCGAGAATTTTAAAAGGGGAGCCGAGGGTCTTCGACCCGCGAACTCACGAATCGTGAAGTGAAAAGAGATTTTAATAATGGGCCCACAATATCACGGAGGTGATCTCAGCCGTCCATCTAGAGGGACGCGTGGCACGCGACCAAGACATGTCGTCGTTTCTCCTATCGTAGCTTTAAAGAATGAGAGGCAGCCTCCTCCTTGCCACGAGACGCAAAGTGACAAGAGCATCCAGGACCTGGGACCCATAGCATTGTCAGGAGAATTCAGAACCGTTTGATCCAGAGGGGCGTGTGGTTCCAGATTAAGCCTTCTCGGCATTTCGCTCATCGCGATTACAAGAAGCAAGGATTAACTCCTTCCATTCTCGAACGCTGAAAGTGCTTTGGGAATCAGCACAGGGTCATAGCCTGTGGTCACTTGGGGGCGATAGAAGGAACTGTGCAAAGGGCCAAAGCACTGGGTTTAGCTGTAGAAGGGATCATTGTGTTCTCCAGGTGTCGGATTCGACTTGATCTCAATCCTGATACCTGCTTGGAACGAATGAAGAAGAGAGGGGGTGGTTGAAAGCTCACCTGACCCATTAATTGCAAGGTATGGAGGTCCCGGTAGGAAGTCCGCCTGAGGTTCTCCTCTGTACTAGTTTTTTCCCACAGAATCCATGCCTAGTCCTCGACTCCCTAGGGAAGTCTGCACATGGTAATTCAACATTTAAGGGCTCAGATACACCCTGGCGCGAGCCATGCAGAATTAAGGTGGTGTATGACAGAGGAGTGCAGGCTAGATTTGATTGAAGAGACGCCTCTTCCCAAAAGTCTAGGAGGCCTCTGATGGGAAAATGTTTAGGAGTATATATACTTAGTTTTGATATTTTTCGAAGGATCGATGGTAGAGCGAAGCTCCCAATTGTAAAGTTTTAACAGACACTCTAGTTCTCCAGTTATGCATCTGTATGTAAGATTTTTTGTTTAATAACAGACAATTTTCTCACCCCATCTAGTTTTCATCTCATACTGAGGGAGTTCATGATTGACTGATTCACATGAATTATTGCAATTATGTTACGATAAAGGATTTATTGTTGCATTGTTGTATTCTCTAGTTTTCTACGTTTGAATGTAAGAAGATCTTGCGTTTAGATGTTTTCTCCTACTGTCTGTTAGAAACATGATGTTTATGACAGACCTTTGCAGTTCTCTTATACAAGTCTTCTCACTACTCACCCTTACTACAACTCACTATCTAAATTTTATCTAAGACCTCACTTGCCCATGCATGCCTGGCCTAGTTTTGGAGTTAGAACAACATTGTTTTGAGTTAACTTCCATTCGATCACCCCTTTTTATAAAAAAATCGTGACATAAATTGATGGGCATCAGTCTCTGCTCCTGCTACAATCCAAGAGTGACTTATGATGCTAACATTTCTGGAGCCGTTGTCGGGGACGAAGTTGAAAATTTTCCCCAGTATTGAACGACACTGAGCCTCTGATTCTGAAGGTGCATCAGGCATCAGAGCCCTTAAAGATTTCTACTGTGCACCTGGCGACTCCGCTGTGGTGACTCCAAGGTTTCCACATCACTGTTTCAGTTGTGCCTACTTTAGTACGCCTGAAAGATGACCCAAAAGAGATTTCTCGTGAAGGTCTCAGCATTTTCTTTCTTAGCCTGAGAACATTCTTGGGGTAATGACAATGTTAAGATCTGGCCTTTGATGGTGAAAAAGGACCAGGCAAAGTCAAAGCTATAAATATTTCACCTGGAAACTCCATCATTCAAGGATCAATCAACGACTCCAATGGTTCGATATGGAGAAAATTTTAGCTCAAAGGTTTGCTTTCTGTGACTTTTCCCAGATAGTTGGTTTTCCTAATGCACTTACTGATAGAGACATATGGGAAAATTTTCTCCATGAATTTCACGCAAAGAGTTCGGAGGTACCAGCTGAGCATTTACTAGAATTTCATGAGGTTATTCACCGACTTAATATCATGCATCATTTCCAAATTAAGATGTTCAGGTATTCATTAAAGGGAGTTTCTCTTGATTGGTGTCGATCTCTTCCCACTACAAGTATCCATTCTTTGACAAATTTTCATATAGATTTCAATTCATTTTGTAAAGATTACTATCCATCTGATTATTTGTATGAAAACTATTGTGAGGAGTTTTCTTTGCTTCATGAAGTCTCTACTAGCCCTGAAGACCATTTCCATGATAAATCTTTTACTGTGGAGGAAAGCATTTGCCATTAAAAAATAGAAGTGTTGAATGATATTAATTGTGTTAGCCCTAGGATGGAAGCATTAGGCATTATTTCAGATGCACCTGTTCTTTTAGATGTTCATAAAGATCAACATGCCTCTTGTGAAAATTATGAGCTTATAGAGCAGATGTGGTCTATAGTAAATGGCTCACTTGGGTATCGGGTTGAAGAAGATGTTCCTAGAAGCCCTACTTATGATGACAAAGACCTTCTCATTTTTAAAGAGGGGTTAGTTGTGGAAGAGGATTTTTCTCTTTTCCTCCAGGGGGTTTCTCATGATATATTTTTACCTAGGATTAAAGAGAAAAAGATTATGTATGAGCAGCCAGAAGCAGCAGGTCCCACTTTCCCTGAAACATATATTTTTGATGGGACCACCAGTCTGGAAGAATATCATAGGGATAAGGGTCATCCCTTTTTTGGTGAATGTTATAGTGATCATGAGCAACAAGCTTATCCTACATTTGATCACTATAAAAACACTGACCAACATGACAGTGAGCAGAGCCATCCTTGGTTCCCATTTATGATGAATATGAATCTGATATGAGGGGAAGACAAGAAGAAGAGGAAAAGGAACCAGAAGAGTAGTTGAGCACATATTTCATTTCAGAGCCAGTCAGCGAGCAACCACCACCTGAGAACAGCAAGCCTACGTCAGTCATCCACTCACCTATGCTTATCAGAGATAGTCAGCCACATGTGAGAAACTCTGTAGCAGAGGAGGCTACCTGCCGCCCATTTTTTGAAATTCTCCACTCATTCTATGACCCTGTTAGCAAATACATGGAGTGGCATGTCCTTTATGCCTTGGAGCTTCCCTATTTCATATCAACTTCAGCCTGTGAGGAGAAGTTGAAGAGTGTAGTCGTTTTGTTGTCATGGTTACACCATCTGATTGTGACCATCAACAGAAGGAAGGAGCTTCTATTCAGGAAGCTACTTAGATGGATATTGTGGACGTTTGCTTTCACCTAGCCCCATGTAAAGGATTTTATTAGCTTAGGACTGTACATAAATAAGCTCCTTGGAGCGTCTATGTTTAGTTTGTTTGGTTTTTTAATTTTCGGCATATATTTCTCAACAGGAGGTTTGAGCTCGACTCTATAGCCCAACAACAAGGCACTGAAACTGAAAAATAAGTTCTTAGAGCATCACAGGGATGACTCTATCCCCCATGGAGCCTAATGTTAGCGCCAATTCTTGCAAGTAGGGTGCTTTTCCCCGATTTCAAACCCTTGATGTAAAATACAAAGAAATGGGTTTTGACAACCCATAAAATGCATTCTAGTCCAAGGACACAACCATGAGCGCAATAAGCAATGCACAAAAATCCATTTCGAAAGGAAAATGCAAGCAGGCAAGCGAGAAGTCTGATTTCAACGGAAAGGATCAATTGGCAAAGCAGATCGATGGTCGGTGGGGAATCCCAGTTAACAGAGTTGCACTGGGATTAGCACAATGGATAGCGCCTATATTACAAATCTGGGTCGTCCGATCCATTCAGGACAGGTGGTAGCCAGTCGACATTTCAGGGATCGGCGTTTCGGGAGACAAGGGACCTCCCATTCACTATAGACGAAATTGCCGATCGACGAAATGTCGAAGGCACCTTTGGAGATGAGCCCACGATCCTAGTGCCAGGTCACATCAAGAAAGCCTGGGAATGAAGGCAACCCCCTTTTAAATAACAAATGATATCTTGGTCATTTAATTGAAGCACACACGACACACATCCATGCTTTCGCAGTTTAGTCGATCAGGATTTCCAAGAAGAAGCGCATCGTGAACTCCCGGTGCAAGAAATCCCGAAAGGATTAGGACCATTGATCAGGAGGACATGCTGCGCATGATCTGAGCCATGGGTGGGGCCCTTTAGGATTTTCATAGTGACAACGTTGAATATGTAATCTTAGCCATCCATCCAAAAGGACATGTGGTATGTGATCACATCAGCATGTCGGCATTCATGAGTTCTAAGGGTAAGGGCTTCATATCTCAAAGCCCTGAACCCCGAAGCACCGAAAGATCCTTTGAGGATAAGCGTAGGGTCACGGCCCATGGTCATTGGAGGGAGTAGAAAAGGTTGTACATAGGGGGCCAAAAGTGTCGAGTTGAGTTTCAGAAGGGGAGCACCGTGTTCTCTAGATGTTGGTTCAACTTGATCTCAATCCTGATACCTGCTTGGAATGAATGAAGAAGAGAGAGGGTGGTTGAAACCTCGCCTCACCCATTAATTGAAAGGTATGGAGGTCTCGGTAGGAAGTCCACCCAAGGTGGTCCTCTGTACTAGTTTTTTCCCACATAAGCCATGTCGAGTCCTCGAATCCCTAGGGAAGTCTGCGCACACTAATTCATCATTTAAGGGCTCATCTACCCCCTGGCACGAGCCATGCAGAATTAAGGTGGCATATGACAGAGGAGTGCAGGCCAGATTTGATTTAAGAGACGCCTCATCCCGAAAGTCTAGGAGGCCTCTGATGGGAAAATGTTTAGGAGTATATATACTTAGTTTTGATATTTTTCGAAGGATTGATGGTAGAGAGAAGCTCCCGATTGTAAACTTTTAATAGACACTCTAGTTCTATGGTTATGCATCTGTATGTAAGATTTCTTGTTTAATAAAACACAATTTTCTCACCCCATCTAATTTTCATCTCATGCTGAGGGAGTTCATGATTGACTTATTCACATGAATTATTGCAATTATGTTACGATAAAGGATTTATTTTTGCATTGTTGTATTCTTCTGTTTTTTGCGTTTGAATGTAAGAAGATCTTGCGTTTAGATGTTTTCTCCTACAGTCTATTAGAAACCTGATGTTTACGACAGACCTTTGCAGTTCTCTTATACAAGTCTTCCCCCTACTCACCCTTACTACAACTCAYTGTYTGAAGTTTATCTAAGACCTCACTTGCCCATGCATGCCTGGCCTAGTTTCGGAGTTAGAACAACATTGTTTTGAGTTAACTTCCATTCGATCACCCCTTTTTATAAACAAATCGTGACATAAACTGACGGGTGTCGGGTTCTGCTCCTACTACAATCCAGGAGTGACTTCTGACGCAAACATTTTTGGCACCGTTGTCGGGGACGAAGTTGAAAATTTTCCCCAGGATTGAACGACATTAAGCCTCTGATTCTGAAGGTGCATCAGGAATCAGAGCCCTTAAAGATTGCTACTGTGCACCTGGTGACTCCGTTGTGGCAACACCAAGGTTTCCACATCACTGTTTCAGTTGTGGCTACTTTAGCATGCCTGAAAGTTGACCCAGAGGAGCTTTCTCGAGAAGGTCTCATCAGCTGCTTTCTCATCCTGAGAACATTCCTAGGGTAAATATAATGTTAATATCCAGCCTTTGATGGTGAACAAGGACCAGGCATAGTCAAAGATGTAAATCTTTCACCTAGTGACTCCATGATTCAAGGATCAGTCAGCTACTCCACTGGTTCGATATGGAGAAAATCTTAGCTCAAAGGTTTTCCTTATGTGACTTTTCCCAGATAGTTGGTTTTCCTAATGCACTTCCTGATAGAGACATATGGGAAAATTTCCTCCATGAATTTCACACAAAGAGTTCAGAGGTACCAGCTAATCATTTACTATACTTTCATGAGGTTATTCATCGACTTAATATCATGCATGAAGATGTCCAGATTAAGCTATTCAGGTATTCATTAAAGGGAGCTGCTCTTGATTGGTGTCGATCTCTTCCCACTACAAGTATCCATTCTTTAATAGATTTTCATACAGCTTTTAATTCATTTTGTAAAGATTACTATCCAGTTGATTATTTGTATGAAAACTGTTGTGAGGAGTTTTCTTTGCTTCATGAAGCCTCTGCTGACCCTGACGACCATGTCCATGATAAATCTTTTACTGTGGAGGAAAGCATTTGCCATGAAAAAATAGAGGTGTTGACTGATATTAATTGTGTTATCCCTAGGATGGAAGCATTTGACATTATTTCAGATGCACCTATTCTTTTAGATGTTCATAAAGATCAGCATGCCTCTTGTGAAAATTATGAGCTTATAGAGCATATGTGGTCTATAGTAAATGGCTCACCTGGGTATTGGGTTGAAGCATATGTTCCTAGCAGCCCTGCTTATGATGACAAAGACCTTCTCATTTTTAAAGAGGGGTTAGTTGTGGAAGAGGATTTTTCTCTTTTCCTCTAGGGGGCTTCTCATGATATATTTTTACCTGGGATTAAAGAAAAAAATATTATGTATGAGTAGCCAGAAGCAGCAGGTCCCACTTTCCCTGAAATGGATATTTTTGATGGGACCACCAGTCTGGAAGAAGATCATAGGGATAAGGGTCATCCCTTTTTTGGTGAATGTTATAGTGATGATGAGCAACAAGCTTATCCTACATTTGATCACTATAAAGACACTGACCAACATGACAGTGAGCAGATCCATCCCTTGGTTCCCATTTATGATGAATATGAATCTGATACGGGGGGAAGCCAAGAAGAAGAGGAAAAGGAACCAGAAGAGTAGTTGAGCACATATTTCATTTCAGAGCCAGTCAGCGAGCAGCCACCACCTGAGAACAATGAGACTACGTCAGTCATCCACTCACTTGTTCTTATTAGAGATATTCAGCTAGATGTGAGCAACTCTGTAGCAAAGGAGGTTGTTTACCGCCCATTTTTCGAAATTCGCCACTCATTCTATGACCCTGTTAGCAAATACATGGAGTGGCATGTCCTTTATGCCTTGGAGCTGCCCTATTTCATATCAACTTCAGCCTGTGAGGAGAAGTTGAAGAGTGTAGCCATTCTGCTATCATGGTTACACCATCTGTTGGTGACCATTGACAGAAGGAAGGATTTTCTATTCATGAAGCTGCTTGGATGGCTATGGTGGAAGTTTTCTTTCACCTAGCCCCATGTAAAGGATTTTATTAGCTTAGGACTATACATAAATAAGCTCCTTGGAGCGTCTATGTTTATTTTGTTTGGTTTTTTACTGTTTGGCATATATTTCTTAGCATGAGGTTTGAGCTCGACTCCATAGCCCAACAACAAGGCAATGAAACTGCAAAATGAGTTCTTAGAGCATCACAAGGACGACTCTATCCCCCATGGAGCCTAATGTTAGCACCAATTCTTACAAGTGGGGTGCTTTTCCCTGATTTCAAACCCTTGACGTAAAATGCAAACTAATGGGGTTTGAAAACCCATCAAATGCGTTCTAGTCCAAGGTCACAGCCATAAACACAATAAGCAATGCACAAAAATCCATTTCGGAAGGAAAATGCAAGCAGGCGAGCGAGCAGTCTGATTTCAACAGCAAGGATCAATTGGCAAAGCAGATCGACGGTTGGTGGGGAATCCCAGTTAACAGAGTTGCGTCAGGATTAGCGCAATGGATAGAGCCTATATTACAAATCTGGGTCATCCGATCCAATCAGGACAGGTGGCATCCAGTCGACATTTCGGGGATCGACATTTCGGGAGACAAGGGACCTCCCATTCACTGCAGCTAAAATTACCAATCGAAGAAATGTCGAAGGCACATTTGGAGTTGAGCCCACATTCCTAGTGCCAGGTCACATCAAGCGAGCCTGGGAATGAAGGCAGCCCCCTTTTAAATAACAAATGTTATCTCGATCGTTCACCTGAAGGACACGCGATGCACATCCATGCTTTCATAGTTTAGTCGATCGGGATTTCAAGGAATAAGCGCATCTTGAACTCCCAGTGCAAGAAATCCTGAAAGGATTAGGACCATTGATCAGGAGGACATGCGGCGCATGATCTGAGCCACGGGTGGGGCCCTTCAGGATTTTTATAGTGTCAATGTCGAAGACGTAATCTTAGTCGTCCATCCAATAGGAAAAGTTGTGCGTGATCACATACGCATGTCGACATTCAGGAGTTCTAAGGGTAAGGGATTCATATCTCAAATCCCCGAACCCCGAAGCGTCGAAAGCTCCTTTGAGGATAAGCATAAGGTCACGGCCCGTGGTCACTGGAGGGAGTAGAAAAGGTTGTACATAAGGGGCCAAAAGTTCCGAGTTGAGTTTCATAAGGGGAGCACCGTGTTCTCCAGATGTCGGTTCGACTTGATCTTAATCCTGATACCTGCTTGGAACGAATGAAGAAGAGAGAGGGTGGTTGAAACCTCGCCTCACCCATTAATTGCAAGATATGGAGGTCCCAACAGGAAGTTCACCCGAGGTGGTCCTCTGTACTGATTTTTTCCCACAGAAGCCATGTCGAGTCCTCGACTCCCTAGGGAATTCTACGCACACTAATTCAGCATTTAAGGGCTCAACTACCCCCTGGTGTGAGCCATGCAGAATTAAGGTGGTGTATGACAGAGGAGTGCAGGCCAAATTTGATTGAAGAGATGACTCATCCCGAAAGTCTAGGAGGCCTCTGATGGGAAAATGTTTAGGAGTATATATACTTAGTTTTGATATTTTTTGAAGGATCGATGGTAGAGCGAAGCTCCCGATTGTAAAGTTTTAACAGACACTCTAGTTCTCTGGTTATGCATCTGTATGTAAGATTTATTGTTTAATAACAGATAGTTTTCTCACCCCATCTAGTTTTCATCTCATACTAAGGGAGTTCATGATTGACTGATTCACATGAATTATTGCAATTATGTTACGATAAAGGATTTATTGTTGCATTGTTATATTCTCTAGTTTTCTGCATTTGAATATAAGAAGATCTTGCGTTTAGATGTTTTCTCCTACAATCTATTAGAAACCTGATGTTTACGACAGACCTTTGCAGTTCTCTTATACAAGTCTTCCCCCTACTCACCCTTACTACAACTCACTGTCTGAAGTTTATCTAATACCTCACTTGCCCATGCATGCATGGCCTAGTTTCAGAGTTAGAACAACATTGTTTTGAGTTAACATCCATTCGATCACCCCTTTTTATAAACAAATCATGACATAAACTGATGGGCATTGGGCTCTGCTCCTGCTGCAATCTAGGAGTGACTTCTGACGCTAACACATGGTAATCCATAAATTTTTCTATGATTTCACACCTAAAAAATCACTGCAAACGTTGAATTATGGGAATATGACGAAGAACATTTCAAGGCACCTTTTTTTTTACTTGATCGGTTCGATATCTACTGATAAGACATTGCGGACATTCTGTTTTCGAAGCAATTTGTCGATAATATATAATATGATCATTAGGACATGCATATATAGTTTTATCATCCATTCCAATGTCTTTCACAATGGCATGCAAATCTCAATATGTGCGAGGTAAAATATTTGACGATGGTAACAAGAATTCACCTAACAATCTACAACATAACAAATAACTAGTTAATGTAAAGAATATTAATCGTAAAAATTGCATTCTTATTTTACACATTAATTAACACTAAAAACAAATAGAAAAAAATCAACATTTATGTATAATATGAGATGAAACATATTACATACCTTAGGATCTGTGTCATAAAAGTGTTCGACAAATTAGTCATAACCTTTAAGTTCACTAGTAGCAATGTAGCGGAGATAATACTTTCTCTTGATCCTTCATAAAGTCATTTATTTTCCTTTTCTAATAGAGGTTCATCATAAATACCAACATTGTCCCCATCCTCATCCAACTGCGAAAACAAATCTTGGATCATTTGGTTTGTGCCATCATCTTCTTCCATGGGATCATTAACTTGATTTGTCCCATCATCTTCTTCGATGGGATCATTAACTTGATTTTTCCCATCATCTTATTCCATGGGATCATTAACTTGATTTGTCCCATCATATTCTTCCATGATATTCTCATTTTCTTGATCATGATGTTCCTTAGCTTGTACAACATCATTTTTACTACTACTTGGTGCAATATTCTATGAAAAGTTAGAGGGAAACTCTAACTTTATAATTACAAACAATCATGCAAAATTAGTGTATATTAAGACAAACATTCAAACAATATATATACATATATATAATTTCATATAAAATTGACAATATAAAAACAGATAATGAATATATAGCTAATTACCATGGGATGATATTCATTCAATCCACCATCAATGTGCCCATATTTCCTACAATGTTTTGTAGTTGTTTCTTTTAAAATTCTTATGGGACGTATGAGACAACATTTTTTGAAAGGGAAATAACATCTACCATCACCCTTTTCACCCGCTTTACTTTTTTTCCCACCTCTAACTATATTGTGCGACATTCTTTCGCACAACTTCCACACAAAAATACCCTTTTAGAACCGTCTTTGTTATAGCAATATTTTTGCAACATCTTTAAATCATCAAATATGTATAGGTCGATTTAGGTCACTGTCGTCGCAATTGCGACGAAAATGACCTAAATATAACTAGTTATTTGTTATATTTAGGTCACTTTGTCAAAGAGTGTAACAGTTATAATGGTCATATCGTCGCTCTTGCCATGAAATTTGACTATATCAATTTAGACTTTGTCAAAATGTATAACGGTCAATATGGATAGTATCAAAAAGTGGAACAGTCAATATTTAGTGTCGCTCTTGCGACGAATACACATGTTCGTCAAAATAGAGACAATAGTCCACTATCTTGATGATCGTCGAAAAACAAATGAAAGTTTGGTTCCCTCGATAGAGTGACGAATACGGGTTTGATTTAGAACAAAATTGAAAAATTGAACTTTTTCTCTTGAATTTTGCGACGAAAGAGTACTTTCGTCGCAATTTTTTCAATATGTAGTAGTGTGTAGTTCTTGACAAGCAATTTTAGAACTTTTGCAGGTATTCATTTAAGGACAAATGAACAATTTCAAGGAAACAAATAAAAAGGGAAGTATTTTTCTTCAAAAGAAAATGTTATTGTTTCATCATCGTATTGAGCATCATTTGAGTAATGAATACTTTTACCATAATTAAAAATTGTTTTTGTTAATTAGTCATTTTTTTTTTCTTTTGACAAGAATTCTATCTTCTTTTCAACCTAGACTTTTCAAGGAATCTCTTATAACAATTTTCCATAGCCCTTAACCCCTATAAAATATACTAAAAGAAAATGACATTGATCTCATCAAACCTAGAGGCTACTAGTACAATCCATCCAGATCTATGAGTAGGTGAGCAGAGTATTTTTATAAAAGAGTAGCAAGAAGGTCTAACTGACGGTTAGCCATGGAAACACCAATTTAATTTCAATGGAAGAAGGTCAGGAGGGACCACATATATCTTTTTTTAATTTTCCAATGGTTCCATCCACTACACATTAAAATGCTCAATTGTGCCATATCTTCGGATTGGTTACACTCACTTAAGTATTCCTTACATCAAGAAAATATATAAAGGTAATATATATAAAAGAAAAAAAATCATCCTCCAACCCATATACCATCCCAGTTTGTAAAAAGGTTTTCATAGTTGCCTCCCCATATTCTTGCAAAAATCAACATTCATATACAAATTTTAAAGGTGTTGGTAAGGAATAGTCTCTACTATAAAAAGGGTGTAAGATTATAACATGTTGGGATACTGAACAGGTATTATGGAAGTGGGTATCGACCTATGGTATAACTAGGTAAACCCACCAGTGTATTGAACAGGCTTGCTGACAACAAGGAATTATACTTGGAGAGGATGATGACTAAAAAATAATAAGTAATAAATATTTTATTTTAAAACTTGTCTTGATGTATGAAACTACTTGTGATAATGACTGAGAGGGAGTATGCATGGTTAAGTAAAAGTAAATGAACTCCATTCACTTTCCATTGGGGGCTAACCTGAAGATGATCTTAGGACCCTCTTGTCTAATTCTTCTTAAATATATGTAAGATGTTTTTTGTTACAGGTGGGGCCTTGTTATTAACCATTTTTATAGGATAGCATGCGAAATTTACCTATACACTCGGAAGCCATAAATCTTAGGATATTGGAAGGATTTATTAGTTTCCTATATGTTTGATTGAGAAGTGTTACAATGCTTAGGAGTGGGGGAAGAAATAAACGTTGTTCAATTGTTTAGCAAGACTATGTGAAAAGGACATATAATTTATGTCATAAAGAGATACATTATGAAACTTCTTTCTACTCAATATTTCAGGATGTCATGTCATCGATTGTTAATGCTTTCACATTAGCTGATTAACTTTCAGTTTTCGATGAAAAGGAGTACTGATTAAGGAATTTTATTCTTTGTTGCAGTTACATCACAAGGGAAACCAATATGAATACTTCATTGCATGACAAACCAAGATGGATAATTCAGTTACAACCATCCTCTCATCCACCTTTCCAGATAGGATCCTTCCAATCCAGTGACTTTGGCAATTACATGATTACTGTTGACTGTTCTGTAATTTTCAAAACTGATGAAGTGTCGGATGGAGTGTTGGATGAGGTACTATAACAAATATTGTAACCTATAAGGGTGATTTACAATATTTCAGGTAAATATCAACTGGAATCCAACTTAGAACATGGTTTAACATATATAATTTAACATATAAAAATTACTCTATGCATGATAAATATTATGATCATAATGTCCAAGTCTTTGACTTGGACATTGATCAAATCATTATTTTGAGTAATAGTAATTTTGAAAGCGACATGCATAATCATTAATGATGGCGTTTGTTTCTCATTAATCCCAAGTAAACCCACAATTTCAAACACTTTCTTTCCTTTATGATTTAGGGAAACAGAGTACTCTGCATTTCCTTTGTTTTTCCTATGTTTTCCTCTCTTTTTCCTTGCCATTAGGCCGAATCTGTTGAAATTACTAAGACAACTGAGGGGGGGGTGAATCCATTTTTACTGTGCTTAAATAATTTTATGCCTATTGAAATATTATTAATCTTCTCCAAGTGATCATCAAGATTATGCAATACATGAACAACATAAATAATAGACATCAATCACACTTATGGTATACATAGAGACAGATATTAATGAGGAGACCCATAAAGGGAGAAAAACTCTTCTTCTTAGAGTGATAGGAATTCTTTTATGTTTTTTATGTCATCAATATTTGAGCACCAACTCAAAATGAGGCTACAACCTCTTCTTTAACAAGATGCAAATTGTTGAGAGCACAAACTCTCTGGTTTCTCTAGCACCCACTAGAAGGAAGCACCAACTCCCTGAGTGTTCTAGCACCAACTGGATGGAAGTACCAACTTCCAGTCACACAGGCACCAACCTATATAATAGAGAACAATGCTTCTCCCTTGCACCACACTACCACCCTATTTTTTCTGGATGTAACCATATGGAAGCTACAACTCCCTCTGTTTAAGCACCCACTTGAAACTCTGAGGACAACAGTCCTCCCTAGCACCACCCTACCACCCTTATTATAAATATTTACTTGAATAATACCTTACAACAATATATACATTTCAATGCTTACCAATTCTTCTTTGTTCTGCAATTTTGTTATGCTTTGACTGCATCAGTGTGTTCCTGCTCGCATCTTCTTGCACTTAAGTTCTCGTATAGTCTGTTGTTTTCACCATTTCTACTCTGTCCAGCTTATGTTCTTCATCTTTTCATTTTAACCATCAGTTCATGCTGTAAGCTTCATTTCTTATAGTTCGACTACTTTTTATAGAGAAACAACAACCTTCCTTTGTCACAACATCTTTCTTTTATTCATGCTCTCATCATCTGTTACTCTCTAAATCTCCAACACCCATGTCGGGAATCTCAGAATTCTCAAGAGCTATGATTCCAATGCCCCAGAACAATGATTCAGTTAGTGTAACTGAATTGTAATTGATCAAGAAACCATGAAGTGAAACAACAACCCTTCGATAAGATTTGGTTTGATCAACGCCATTGGATTATACACGCAGAGGCTTTTTGACTTTTTAATGCGTAACCTTCGATATCGATCCTAGCAATGCTAGCTCCTTCCTCAATATTTCGTTGATGTAACCTTGGGAGATGCTCTCATGTGACCATTGGAGATACCGTGGTTTTGATTGCAGCCCACTCATGAAACATTAAGAACCGAGAATGTTCTAACCTCGCAATGTGATGGGACCATTGATCTCACAATATTGACGGTGCTCCTGAATGGACAGTTCAAATTTTTTCTTTCATGATTTTTGAATCATATCTAACCTCCCTAAATCAACGATTGTGATTTATTTTGTGATTTGGGATTCAGAAGTTTCAAATATCAAACCCTTATTTTCTCCATATGCCAATCTTCTGGAGTTGATGATCTATGGACACCTATCCTTCTCAATCGATTACTCTACTATACTTCAGGAATTTGACCTTTCAACTAGGTCAATGGTTCTGTGACCCCTTTCTCCATCAACGGTCAAGATCTCCTTTAGGTCTCTAGACTTCTGAAATCTCAAGTCTCAAAATTTACTTTCCCTCGAAGTATACAAATTACTGCCATGTGTCCTTGCTAACGTGGTCTGCCACATGTCCTTGTTGAAGTGGTCTACCACATGTCCTTATTGAGGTGGTCTTCTGACGTGTGTGAGACATGTAGGCAGTGTCGTGGAGTGTGGAGGTAGAGCGTGGTAGTGGAGTGTGACATGTAGTGGGTAGTGGAGTATGACGTCAGAGCATGCAAGTGGTATGTATGAGTGGTTTGGTGGTTTACTTGGAGGGGGGGTTAGGCAATAAGTGGTAATGAGCTAGGGGGGTCCTATTTGACAGGAAGGTGAAATGTATGAGGGTCCCACATTGAAAATACCACCAACTTAGATCCCCCCCCATGGTTAAAGGTAGAAAGGTCAGGGGGGTCCGATATTCCCCATCAACCATAGATATGAGTGCTCGATTATCGATCGTTGATATTAGCGTTCCCTTCTTCTAACTTATCATGTCCTTCAACTTTAGAATGATCTGAAGACTAAAATTTACTTCGCATGATCCAACGGTCGAGGATTTATTTCGTCTCTCCGCCTCTCTAGACTTTGGGGATTTCAAATCTCAAACGGACGCTCTGGATCAAACGGTCTAGATTCACTTCGGACGATATGACGCTTGATATCTTCTTCATATGATCTGATGACTGAGATTTACTTCAGATGATCCGGCGACTGATATTTTGTTTCAGATAATCGAATTCTCAAACCTTGTGCCTTGTTTATCCTATCCTTTACTTAATTTGATCCAACAACTGACAGATATTCGGATGATTGAATTCTCAATCGTTTTTCCCCGCTTATCCTATCCTTCCATTTAATTCAATCCGATGATTGACGGAAATTTGGGTGATTGAGATCTTAAATATCATCCCTTTCTTATCCTGTCCTTCCACTTAAGGTGATCCAACGGTCATCGCATTTTCTCCAGATCCGATGGTCCTTATTCATTTCATATTTTGAGCTTCGAGTAATTCGACTTTCAAGTTGCCAATTCTTTCGAAGTGAGATTCCCTGAACAATAACCTCCTCGCAAATTTTGACGTGAACCAAATGTTGTTCATCGATCATGTTCTTAGATCGATGGCTCGATATATCTTTGGTGTTTCTCTTATATCTTATCATGTCCTTCCACTTAGAAGGATCCAACATTTTTTGGGTATTCGGTTGAAGTTCCTTTGGATCACTGATCCAATGACCACTGTTTCTCTTCCTCCTGATCTCTCTCGCCTTCTTCTCCACCTTTTGTTCTTTCCATCAATGAAAAGCACACTCCTCCTGTAAACATGCCAACAATCTCCCCCTTTGGAATTGATGGAAACCCTGAAAGGATACACAATCCTTCTTAGACCTCCAACTGTAGCATCCAGATGACACCTTTTCTCCCCCTTTGACATCAATGTCAAATAAAAAATGTTCCCCCTAAGTTGTTGCAGTACTTTTTGGAAGCATCAGATATTCAACCAACACATACTCCCCCTGAAAATATGGACTCTCTTAGGTGAGAGAAGGGATGACACCCATCTTCTGACGGATATATTCAAACGGTGTCTTGGTTAGGGGTTTAGTAAATATGTCTGCAATTTGTTCTGTGTTTGGAATGTAATGAACCTAAACAATCGAATTTGTGACCTGCTCTCTCAGAAAATGGTATTTTATGGGAATGTGCTTGGTCTTGGAATGAAATACTAGATTATTGGATACACTAATGGCACTGGTGTTATCATAGTGACGTGGAATTGGATCAATATAAGTTACCTTCATATCTGCAAGAGTTTGTATCATCCACAAGATATGAGTGAAGCAAGTAGTAGAAGCAATGTACTCTGCCTATGTAGTTGATAATGAAATAGATCCCTCCTTATTACTAATCCATGCTACTAACTAATCACCTAAGAAGAATGCACCTCCACTAGTGCTCTTTGTCTCATCCAAACAATTTTCCCAATCAACATTTGAATATGCAGTTAATTGAAAATTTCGATTTCTAGGATACTAGAGACCATAAGTTATTTTACCCTTCAAATATTTGAATATCCTTTTGACAACTGCTAAATGACTTTGTTTAGGAGAAGAATGATAATGACCTACCATTCCAACAACTTGCATTATATTAGGATGGGATGTTGTGATGTACAGAAGACTTCCTATCATTGATCGATATGTTCTTTGATCAACATCAGGTAAAATATCATCTTTACTGAGCTTGCAACCAACCACCATAGGTGTACTCATAGGTGTATAATCTTCCATCTAAAACCTCTTGAACATCTCTTTCAAATATTTTTCTTGAGAGATAAATATCCCTGCAGAAATTTGATTGATTCGTAAACCAAGAAAATATGATAGTTCTCCTATCATGGACATCTCTAACTCAGTCTGCATTGAATTAGAAAAACACTGAACTGAAGGGTCATTGTTACATCCAAAAATAATTTCATCTACATAAACCAAAACAACTAATAAATCATCACCTTCAGACTTAATGTATAGGTTATTATCAACAATACCTTTCTTGAACCCTTTGTTCCATAGAAATTTGTCTAGTCTATAATACCAGGCTCATGGTGCCTATTTCAGTCCATATAATTCCTTTTTCAACTTACAGACATAGTCAGGATTATCTGTCAGTGAAAATCCTTCAGGTCACTCCACATATACTTCTTCTTCTAGATATCCATTAAGAAATGTTGCCTTAACATCCATCTAATATACTTTAAAGTTCTAATGACATGCATAGGCAAGAAATATTCTAATGGATTCCAATCTTGCCATTGGTGCAAAGGTTTCATCAAAATATTGTCCTTGAACTTGTGCCTACCCCTTACAGACCAATCTGGCTTTATATTTAACAGTTTGTCCTTGTTCATTCATTTTATTCTTAAACACCCATTTTGAGTCAATTACATTCTTATTTGCGGGTCTAGGAACAAGCTCCCAAGTATTGTTCTTCTCAATCTAATCTAGTTCCTCATTCATTGATTTTAACCAGTTTACATATTTACTAGCTTCATTAAAGTTCTTGAGTTCCACCATGGATATGAAGGCTATATGTGATTTCTCGGTGTCTTTGATTATCCTTCTCCTAGTTTGTACACCTTTGTATTTCTCACCAATTATCTGAGTTGCAGGATGATTATTTTGAGTAATTTTGGAGAGAGGATTTGATTTTGTCTACTGATTTGAGTCTACCTGAGTATTTGTATCTTTATCTGACTCAGAGTCTTCTCTTTCTAATTATTGTACATGTTCATCTTCAACTTCAACTATATCCTATGTTGTTGATTCAACACTGCTTAAATCTCATACCGAGATTTCTTCATCAACTTTTATGTCAATACAATCAACTAATTTATGCAACCTCTTATTATAGCAATTGTATCATTTATTGTTTGTAGCATACCCTAAGAAGATACCTTCATCATCCCTGTCATCATATTTTCCAAGATTTTCATCGTTATTCTTGATATAGAATTTACTCCCAAATACTTTAAAATGCTTGATTGAAGAAGGTCTTCCAAACCATAATTCATAAGGAGTCTTGTCACTTTGTGGCCTGAGATGAGATTTGTTAAGAATATGTACAGTTGTGTGAATTTATTCTACCCAATATGTCTGAGAAATATTCTTTTCATTCATCATTGATCTTTCCATCTGCTGAACTGATCTATTCTGCCTCTCAACTATATTTTTTTTGGAGTCCTTGGAATAGTATACTCTCTTTTGATCCCATGTTTATCAAAAAACTCCTAGAAGTCTATTGAACTAAACTCTCTTCCTCTATCAGACCTTACTTCCTTCAATATTTTTCATGTTTGATTCTCAGTCAGAGCCTTAAACACTTTGAATTTTTAAATTCTTCATATTTTTCTTTCAAAAAGGCAACCCATGTAAGTCTAGAATAATCATCAATAATCAACATGAAATAATTTTCTTTTCCTGTACCTTTCTTCCTTGATGGTCCACATAAATCCATATGTACTAACTAAAGAGGTTTCTTTGTTGATGCAAAGTTCTTAGATTTAAACTGTGTCCGAGTAAGCTTTCATATTTGGCAAGGTTTACATAAAGAATCATATGGCTTTGATATCTTTGGAAGATCTTTTACTTCCCCACTGTTACTAAGTTGGATTAGATGATCAAAATTTAGGTGTCCAAGCCTCCTATGCCATATCCATCTTTCATCATATTTTCTTAGATGACACTCTTCTCTATCTTCTTTCAACACATATACATTATTATATGTCCTTATGACTTTAGCCACCACTTGTCATGAGTTTATAGACTTTATCTTACAATTTGGAAGTGAACACGACTTCAAATCCTCTTTCACACATTTGACTTACATTGAGCAAATTATGTTTCAACCCATCTACAAGCAGAACATCCTGGGCTTTTCCTTTGCCATTACTCAAACTCACCATACCTTTCCCCTTGATTTTACCTGGTTCATCATTTCCAAAGGTCACATTTCTTGTTTTTATTTTACTTATAGAAATAAACTTATACTTGTCTCCAATCATGTGCTTGGAACATACATTGTCTATATACCAGGGGTCTTTTTGTTTTTGAGCTGAAAGTACTAGACCACATTTTTCACTATCTTTCTTTTTCCATGTGTTGGCATTTCTAGCTAAGGGTTTTATCCTTGGATCTACTTTGTAATTATTTAGATGGAAGTTTGTAGCTTTGTGGTTGAATTTATGACAATTATAGAATTCGATCTCATTTTTCAATAGGTGAAAGTGATTGTTGCAACTTTGTCTGCTCATTGCTTGTTTAGTTCTATGTTGCAAACATTGTTTATTTCCTGATCTCCTTAGTTGCATGTCTCTAAACTTAATTTGACAATTTGCAATCTTATGACCAAAATTAGAGCAATAAAAATAGTAACAATGGAAGAAATTTTGGTACTTGAAGGATGGCCTTCTTCTTGGCATTTTTTTATTATCATAGATCATCTTGTATTTATTAGCTTTTGGTGGTAGAGTAATCACATGGTCTGATTGTCTGCTAACTTGGAACTTGATCATCATTACTGACTCTTTGCTTTCTGGTTTTTTGATGCTTGAACCACTTACATAGCCTAAAACAGTCTTAAACAAAGGAGATCTATGTTTTTTTAGAATGTCATTTAGTTCTGTTGAGGCTTTAATGCTTGGAAGATTTTGGAGATACAATGCCTTAAACTTATCCATCTCTTTTATGGTTTTTACTACCTCTTCTTCCAAGGCTTCACATCTTGACTTCTTCTCTGATAATTATTGTTTCAGAATGTCCTCTATTTTCTTTTCCTCTTCTAATTCCACTTTTAGCAGGGAAAAGTCTTCATCGGGTTTTTTACTGTCTTTCTCGAACTGTATCAACAATTGTTTTTTTTTTTCTTCTTAAATTTGAGTCTAGCAATTTCTTCTAGAGAATTGATTAGTTCTCATTCCAAGTCAACCACAACTTCTTCATCATTAACATAACTTCCTGTTCTTTTATTATCATAATCCTCTTTTTCCATAAGCATAAAGTCATTAACCTTATATTCACTAGAAGAATCACTATCTATGTCTCCTAAAGAGTCATCATTGTTTACACATAAAATTTTATTTTTACCAAATCTCTTGGATTTGTACTTCTCTTCACCTTCAACGTTCTGGTCCTTCTTCTTGTGTGGACACTTAGATGCAAAGTGACCTATTTTTCCACAGTTAAAATATTTGAAGGGAAACTTGCCTTGATACTTGCCCGATCCTTTCTTTAGTCTTCTCACAATTTTTTCTTCAATTTCATCAGGCTCATAATCCTCATTCTTATCTTCTTTAAATGATGCTTCTCTAGAGGTGGGTTTATCGTTACCTATCCTCATTTCATATGCAGTAAACATTCATATAATTTGATCAAAAGGAAAAGATTTAGATCATTAATTTCTTCTATAACAGAGACCTTTGGGTTGTACCTGTCTGGCAGAGATCTCAAAATTTTATGAACTAAAGAGGCTTCCTCAATTTTTTCACCAAGTCCTTTCATTGCATTTACTAGTTCTTCAACTCTTAGAAAGTACTTCCTAAAAATTTCATCCTCTTTCATCTTTAGTTGTTCAAACTATAATCTATAGGTTTGAATCTTGTCATCCTTCACTTTCTCATTTCCTTCATAATTTCTAATGAGTTTATCCCACATCTCTTTGGCAGAATCAAGCTGCATTACTTTTTCAAATTCATCTTCAGCAAGCCCACTCAAGATAGCATTCATTGCCTTTGCATTGAAGCTAAATTCTAACTTATCATCTTTAGAAGCTAGTACAACTGGCTTTACATAACCAGTCTCTACCACATCCCAAACATCTGCACCTAAATCCATTATGTAATTTCTCATCCTAACCTTCCAGAAGGAAAATTTTGTTCCATTGAACATGGGGGTGTTATTAGTTGAATTTCCTTCATGGCTAGTCATGTTTAAGCTCTAGGATCTACTCTTAGATAAAAGGAACCTGCTATGATACCAATTTTTGAAATTACTAAGACAACTAAGAGGGTCGGGTGAATCAATTGTTACTGTTCTTAAACAATTTTATGCCTATTGAAATATTATTAATCTTCTCCAAGTGATCATCAATATTATGCAAGACATGAAAAACAGAAATAATAGACATCAATCACACTTATGGTATACATAGAGACATATATTCATGAGGAAAACCATAAAGGGAGAAAACCTCTTCGTATTAGAATGATAGGAAATATTTTATGTTTTGTACATCATCAATCTTTGAGCACCAACTCAAAATGAGGCTACAACCTCTTCTTTAACAAGATACAACTTGTTTAGAGAACCAACTCTCTAGTTTCTCTAGCACCCACTAGAAGTAAGAACCAACTCCATGAGTGTTCCAGCACCAATTGGATGGAAGCACCAACTTATAGTCACACAGGCACCGACCTGTATAAAAAAGAACAATGGTTCTCCCTTGCACCACCCTACCACCCTGGTTTTTCTGGCTACAACCAAATGGAAGCTACAACTCCATGTGTTCAAGCACCCTCTTAAAACTATGAGGACAACAGTCCTCCCTAGCACCACCCTACCACCCTGATTATAAATATTTACTTGAATAATACCTTACAACAATACAAACATTTCAATGCTTACCACTTCTTCTCTGTTATGTAATTTTGTTCTACTCTGCCTGGATCAATGTGTTCTTTCTCGCATCTTATTGCACTTAATTTCTCATACCATATGTTGTTTTCACTATTTATTCTATGTCTAGATTATGTTCTTCATATCTTCATTTTCTCCCTCAGTTCATGATGTAAGATTCATTGCTTACAGTTCGAATAATTTTTATAGAGAAACAACAACCTTCCTTTGTCACGACATCTTTCTTTTATTCATACTCTCATCATCTGTTACTCTCCAAATCTCCAATGCCCATGTCGGGAATCTCAGAACGCTCAAGAGACATGATTCCAATGCCCCGGAACAATGATTCAGTTAGTGTAACTGAATTGTAATTGATCAAGAAACCATGAAGTGAAAAAACAACCCTTCGATTAGATTCGATTTGACCAGCGTTGTTGGATTATACACGCAAAGGATTTTTTACTTTTCAATGCATAACCTTTGATTTGGAGCCTACCAGTGTTAACTCCTTCCTCAATATTCCACTAATGTGACCTTGGGAGATGCTCTCATGTGACCTTGGGTGATGCTCTCATGTGACCATGCGATTGTGGGCACGGCCAAAGGTGGTTTGAGGGAAATCTTCTTTTCTCCCCGCAATTCACTACAGAGCTCCACGTAATCCTTTGGCAATACCATGGTTTTGATTGCGGCCCACTCATGAAAAATTAAGACCCGAGCATGTTCTAACCCCGCAATGTGACAGGATGGTCGATCTCACGATATTGATGGTGCTCCTGAATGGATGGTTCAGATTTGTTCTTTCACGATTTGCGGATCAGATCTAACCTCGCTAAATCAATGGCTGTGATTTATTTCATGATCCGAGCTTTAGGATTTTTAAATCTCAAACCCTGCTTTTATCTATACGTCAATCTTTCAGAGTCGATGATCTGTGGGCACATGTCCTTCTCAATCGACAAATCTTCTCTACTTCGAGAATTTGACCTTTCAACCAGATCAATGGTTTTCTAGCCCCTTTCGTGATCAACGATCGAGATCTCCTTTGGGTCTCTGGACTTATGAAATATCAAGTCTCAAACTTTAATTTCCCTTGAAGTATACAAATTACTGCCACGTGTCCTTGCTAACATGGTCTACCACATGTCCTTACTGACGTGGTCTGCAACATGTCCTTGTTGAGGTGGTCTGTTGACAAGGGTGAGAAGTGTAGGTAGTGTAGTGGATTGTGGAGGTAGAGCATGGTAGTGGAGTGTGACATGTAGCAGGTATTGGAGTGGGACATCAGAGCGTAAAAGTGGTATGTATGAGTGGTTTGGTGGTTTTCTCGGAGGGGGGGGTAGGCGATAAGTGGTAATGAGCAAGGATAGTTCGAGTTGATAGGAAGGTGACACGTATGAGGGTCCCTATAACACCACAGGTTTTGAACCCCCATTTTTAAATAATGTATTGTTACAATGCTGAGAGGCCAAAGTGCCCAAAAAATTATTAAGAGGCTAGTGTTCCCAAGACATGTAATGTTTTTATCATTATTAATAATAAATACATGGTTGGTTGCTAGACGGAAAGGGAATAGAGTTATAGGGGGCTATGATTCCACAAGAGAGGGGCCTTGAGGGGATAAGTGTTTATTCCTATTCTAATTACCCTTTTTGTTTAAGGGAGGGGATCAATTATGTGAGCTTCTTGGGGAAGGCTAGGAGGTTCTTGATTCCCCCCCCCCGAAATTACTTAAACCCACCTCTAGTTTGATGGGAGGGTTGGTCGTTGGGTCATTTTCTCCTTCACTTCTACATTCGCACCATTATATACCTCACACACTTTCATGCACGCACCTCCATGCACCCACTTACCCATTCATTGATCCATATGTCATCTGTGTCTTTGCTCAGGGAAAGGGAGACGAACTGTTGAATATTAGCCACGGGATAGTTGGTTGTAGTGGTCACTACTGTGACCCAGTCTTGACCCAAGGCTACATGTATGACATGCATTGGCTTGTGTCCAGCGTTGCTCACAACTACGAGTCCTGAGAGTTCCAACTTTGAGATTCTGGACCATTTACACTAGAGCTCGTATAAGGAGAAGGACTGCGTGAGGGACTGCGTGGCAGAGAAGGGTGGAGGTCCATTCTCTCGTGTGGTGCAAGATGGGTAGAAGAGATATGGGTACTTGGATTGTTGTGAGAGATGGGAAGCCTTTGAGAGCTTGGGTGATGACTGTTTTGGGAAGCCAAGTAACACTATGGAACCATCCTTGTGGATTCATAGCCTTGGATCGGGGGTGATGCTATTGTTGATATTTGGAACAATAGTGCCTACGGTTGGGTGGAATGTCCTTGGTCTGTAGCCAGTTGGTTTCATCTTTCATAAAGATGATTTCTCTCTGTTATGGTATCATTTACATGTATATGAATGTATTTCCATTGTTTATATTTAATTATCGTTTAATTGAATCTTTATACTATGCATGCTTACTGGATATTGTTGTGCATGTCATTAAAGTTTTTTCTTTTATGCATCCTTAAATTTTAAAAGGTATCTGTAAAAGAAAGAATTCCAAGGGTGGGCTTGAAGGTAGCATGCCCCGGCATGTGGGTGGCTGGGTATGTTACAATTTGGTATCAGAGCTTCTGGTTGAAACACTGGGCTGGTATGGGCCGGGTCTGTTGGTCAGAGTCTCAGGGTCAACATCGAATTCTGATCATGGAGTTGAAAATATCAGGAGGAATGGCATTGTAGAATCTACGTGGGAGATAGAACGTTAGAGGCCCGTGTAAGGGGTTCGAGTGATCGCCACTGTACGATCAAGAGAGATCCGGGATCGTTAGATTGGAGGACATGTGAACAGGGGTCATCCGTTGAAAAGGAAGCAAGGGATAAGGTCACAACCGCCGTATCCCATGGGAGAGGGAGATCAATAGACAAGAGGAATTGTGGGGAACCGAGTTGTACGGGAGATAATTTCGCAATTAAGTCTCACAATCCAAACCAGAGTTTCCCCAAGGGGTTACATGTCAGCATCAGGAGAATTGTGGGGAGAAAAGCAGGTTACTCCAAACCACCGATGCATGCCCCCACAAATTGAAAGGCATGCAGTGATGTGACATGTTAGGGCTCGAACATAGAAACTCTGAATAGCCAAAGTAGTTGGGGACCATCGATTCATAGGAGGATACGCGTCAACCGATCGTGTGCTCCAGGTGAAAGAACTCTTGGAAAAAGAGAGCAAGGAGAAGTTGAGAGTTGAAACTCCTGAAGCCCAGAGAGCTGGAGACTCGAAGTAAATGTCGAATGTCGGATCGTCTAAAGTAGATCCTGACTGTCAATCGCCAAGATGTTACGTGTCAGCATATTAGTAACTATGGAGGAATCTGTTCGAGAGGTTTTCAATTGAGATTTGAGACTCCCAAATCCCGGAGAGCTGGAGAGCCGAAGTAAATATCGACCGTCTGATCATCTGAGAGGATCTCAGGAATTGATATGTCGAGAGCCATGCATCACCAGATCCAGGGCTTTGGATAAAATTTAGTGGGGCCAGATAAGTTTTGAAATTTGAGATTTTCGAAGTTTGAAGACCCAAAGTAAGCCTCAACCATCATATTAAGGAGGACACGCGGTGTCGATCCATGGAATCCGAATGAAGACCCAAAATGAATCTTAGTCATCTGATCCAGGAGGACACATGGTGACAGATTGGTCAGTTCAAGAATGTGGAGTTCGGGAGAATTGCAAGTGTGCTAGCATGGAAACTCTCAAAGTCTCGAAGCTTGAAGAGATAAAGTGATGGGGAACGATGAGGTCACAAGGAGGTGAGGTGGACCTCAGAATTTCCGAAGTGATGTGGCTTGCCGACATCACCTGGGATGATGTGGAAACATGGGATGTGTGCCACATCACTTAGAATGTATTGAAAGGTCAGTTAGAATGTGACACGTGTCACCCGCCTGATTGGGCCACGTGTCTGCTTCCATTATTTTTCCATGTGGTGACAGATCATTTACTCCAGAGACTGGGCACTTCGGAGGGGAAATATGTGACAGGTAGCATTGGGTTGAAAAATCCTGAAGGTCAGATTATGCATTGACTGTTGATTCCAGAAGACACACGTCGAAGGATTTTCGACTTCGGGTGAAAGCACTCCGGGAGAAAGTGCAAGAGGAAAGTTTGAAAATTTAGAAGCCTGAAGAGCCGAAGAAATTCACAGTCGTTGATCTATGGGAGGACACCCATCATAATATCATGAACTCTAGGTAAAATCATTCCGGGAGGAGGAAAGCGAGGAAAGATGTGACTCCCAAAGCGCGGAGTCCCAAAGTGGATCTTTATCACTGATCATGAAAGAGGATGAGTATCGTTGATTCAGTCCTGGATGAAAGTTCTGAAGTCTCGAAGCTCTGGAAAAGCACTTTTTCAGCTAAGTGTGGGTTCATGGCCATGGTCATATGTAGATTGAGAGTTGAGGGAAGGAGGGCTAAGGGCCAAATTGGTGGTCTTCGAGACAGAAAAGTGCTAAGGAAGGATTTAGTCATGGTTGCTAGCCGCGGTCACCTAGGAAGGTGGTTTGAAGGAAGTGCTTGCGTAGGATGAGATTCTGTGTCAGCCAAGGATAACAGGACATTGTTATTTTCGGAGAATGGGGATACAATCTCCATGAACAAAAAAAGAAAGAGACTTGTAGCATGGTTTGGCAATTTTTTTTATCATATGCATCATTCTAACAAAATGGTTGCTTGCGCATTTTGTAGAATTAAGGGGATTAAACACATCAACTCCGGATATGCATTGAGGAAATCAAAGAAGGCGAGGGAGCCTCTAGTCATGATAAGGAGGCTGAAGGCCATAATTCCATAGTTGGTAATGCAGAGACAGAGTCCAATGGAAGCAAGGAAAAAGGAGAGCATGAAATGTTACTAGAAATGGTAATAAGTCTGAAGATGGAAGTGCGTAGATACAAAGTAGAAAACAAGAGACTAATGAGAGAGAAAAGTCAGATAAATGCTTGAGTGTTGTAGATCTTAAATCAGTTGCAGAGACAAACAAATAAGGGATCAAACTCAATACAAGAGGAAGAAGGAAGGTGCCATGAAAGAAGGAATGATCATGGAAGAGATGGTTATTCTAGAAGTGCTAGCAGAGCTCATGGACACCACTCACCTCCTTACCCAGAAAGAATGTTTTATGCATCCAAAGATCCTGTAATCAGTCCAGAGGTGTCTCTTGTCAAACACCAAAGAAGGAAAAAAGAGATAGATAGTTTGCAAGGAGAGATGAGGAAGCTCAAGCCACCTTCCTTCGACGGTGAAAGAGAAAGGGAAGATGATGTCGAAGCATGGTTTCTTGGGCTCAGGAGATATTTTTAGTTGCATAACTATTCATCAAACCTAGAAGCCAGGATTTCCACCTACCATTTACACGGGAAAGCTACAATGTGGTGGGACCATGTGAATCAAGTGGAACATGTTAATGAAAGTAGGATCACTTCGAAGTAGTTCAAGAAGTACTTCCAGAAGGAGTACCTCTCAGAGAATTTCTATGACAATAAAATGCAGGAGTTCTTTGAACTCAAGTTGGGAAGCATGACTATGGCAGAGTACAAGAAGAAGTTCTTGGGATTGTTAAAGTATGTCAGGTTCATTGGTGATGAGAAAGTGAAAATACAGATATTTCTAAGTGGATTGCCAGCCTTTTATAAGGAAAATATCAAATATGATGAACCCAAGACCTTGATTGAAGCCATCAGGAAGGCTAAATACCTATATCAACAAGGCCAGGGAAGAGAAATCCTACAGAAATCTTGGAAGGACAAGAAAAATGTGAAGTCTGATCAGAGGAGGAAAGGATTCAAACCTCCCTTCAATAGAAATGATCCTAATAGAAATCTTCAAGATCAGTATGCTAAGGGGGATTTCAAGAAAGAATATTCCTTGGGAAAAAGGGGAAGACCACCAATCCAATGCTAGGGATGCAAGGAAGATCGCATGTACAAGGATTTCTCACATAGAAAGGACATAATGAAGATTGTGCACAACATCCAAGAGGCTACAATAGTCGAAGATATGGGAAGAATATATGCAACTTTAGATGATCGACAAGCAGAGTACCAGTCCAATATGATTGAGGTGGAAGGTAAGATCATAAATCAACCTGTTGCTATTTTGATTGATTCAGGATCAAGTCATTACTACATTGATCCTAAGATAGTGGATAGATTACATTTGGAGAAGAGTAAACTTGGAAAAGCAAGTTTGGTTCAGTTAGCCACTAGAACCAAAAGAAGAATCCATGATATGGTCAGAAGTTGTTCCATAAGTCTTAATGGTGTGAATACTAGTATTGATTTAAATAGCATACCATTGGGGCCTTATGATATTCTGATTGGAATGGATTGGTTGGACAAGCATCATGTTGTCCTAGATTTTCATAACACGACATTTACCTGTCTTGATGGAAATGGAAAACAGAGCACTATGAAAGGAATTCCAAGACCCATCTCTATAAGGGAGATTTCAGCCTTAGAGCTAAAACGATGTTTTAGGAAAGGATGTCAATTGTATGTAGCTCATGTGGAAGAGCTAGATAATACAAAGGGGCCAAGTCTCGAAGATTTTTCGGTAGTACGGGAATTTGAAGATGTATTCCAAGAAATACCAGGATTTCCACCAAGGAGGGAGATAGATTTCTCAATTGATTTAATGCCAGGAGATGCCCCGGTGTCAAAAACACCTTACAGAATGAGCACACCAAAGTTAAAAGAATTACAAATGTAGTTGGAGGAATTGTTGAAGAAAGGGTACATACGTCCAAGTGTTTCACCTTGGGGAGCACCAGTTCTTTTTGTCAAAAAGAAGGATGGAACCTTGAGGTTGTGTATTGAATTTCGACAGTTGAACAAGTATACTATAAAGAACAAGTATCCTCTACCTTGAATTCATGACCTCTTTGATCAGCTAAGAGGAGAAAGATATTCTCAAAGATTGACCTGAGGGAAAGATACCATAAAGTAAGAATCAAGGAAGAAGACATTCATAAGACAACCTTTAGGACTAGGTATGGGCATTATGAATTTGTAGTGGTGCCATTTGGATGAACCAATGCACTAGCTGTCTTCATGTGCTTAATGAATGGAATATTCAGAAATTATTTGGATAAGTTTTTCATAGTATTCCTGGATGACATACTTATCTATTCTAAGTCTAAAGAGGAGCATGAACATCACTTAAGACTGGTGTTGCAAGTACTGAGAGGACATCAATTATATTCCAAGTTGAGTAAGTGTTCTTTTTATCAAAAGAAAATCCATTACTTGGGACACATTGTTTCAAAGCAGGTCATAGCAGTAGATCCAGAGAAGATCAAAGTCATTAGAGGATGGCCAACGCCCAAAAATGTGTCAGACGTTATATATTTTATGGGATTAGCTGGCTACTATAGAAGGTTCATAGTATGGTTCTCTAAGATTTCTCATCCCATCACTTATTTTCAAAAGAAGGGAACTAAATTTGAATGGACACTCAAGTGTGAAAAAAAAATTAATTTGTTGAAGGAATTACTTACTAGTGCACCTGTGTTAAAGATTGCTAACCCAAATGAAATTTTTTTGGTATGTACAGATGCATGTAAGGAAGGACATCGGGGAGTCCTCACGCAAAATGGACATGTCATTGGATATGAGTCCAGAAATATTAAGGAAAATGAGAGGAACTATGCCACGCATGACTTGGAACTTGCTGCCATTGTTCATGCCTTAAGGATGTGGAGGCATTATGTCATGGGGAAGAAATTTGAATTAAGGACATACCACATTGGCCTGAAGTATATTTTTGAATAGCCGACCTTGAATGTCAGGCAAACAAGATGGTTGGAATTTCTAAGTGAATATGACTTCGATATCAAGCATATCAAGGGAAAGGAGAATAAAGTTGTCGATGCACTTATTAGAAGAGTGCATCTCATGCATGCTACTATTGTCAGTATGCATCAGTCAGACTTGAAGAACATAATTTTAGATGGTCTTTTTATAGACTAGCATTACCTATAGGTAAAGAAAAATTTACAACAAGGAGATGTACATCAGAAAATAAAGGATTATGAGATAAAGGAAGATGGATTACTCATGCATAAAAATAGAATCTATGTTCCTAGTTCTGGAGAACCGAGGAATTTGGTACCGAAGAAAATGCATGATGTCCCTTATGTAGGACATCCCGGTTACCAAAAAATGATTGCAACAGTAAGAAGCCAATTATTTTGGTTGGGAATGAAGAAAGATGTTGTTTATTAGATCGCTTGATGTATGGAATGTCAGAAGGTGAAGGCTGAGCATAGTCACCCAATGGGTTTTCTATAGCCATTGCCAATCCCAGAGAAGAAATGGGAAGTGATCACCATGCATTTCATCACAGGATTACCCAGAACGAATAAGCAACAAGATTCAATCATGGTGGTGGTTGAAAAATTAACAAAGGTTTCTCATTTTGTGCCTGTGAAGACAACACATACAACAGATAATATTGCATAACTTTTCATGAAGGAAATTGCTAGGTTGCATGGGATACCTAGGACAATTGTCTCGAACAGAGATACAAAATTTACCTCCAATTTCTGGAGGGGATTGTTTAAAGGATTTGGCACAAATCTAAACTTTATCACAACATATCATCCCTAGACAAATGGGAAAATAGAGAGAGTCATATGAATAATTGAAGACATGTTGAGAATGTATGTGATGGATAAGCCATCTAAGTGGGAATATTACTTGCACTTGGTTGAGTTTGCATATAATAATGGGTATCACGCTTCATTAATAATGAGCCCATTTAAAGCCTTGTATGGTAGGAAAATGAGATACTCTAGTAAGCTGGGACAACCTAGCAGATAGAGTGGTACTTGGGTCGGAGTTACTCAAGGACATGGAAGACCAGGTGTCAAGATCAAGCATAATTTAAAGGCAGTTCAGGATAGACTTAAAGTTTATGCTGACAATAACAGGTTGTTTAAAGTAGGGGAGCATGTACTTTTGAAAGTGAATCCCAAGAAAATATATTTGAAATTGGGTAGTTGTACAAAGATGGAAGCTAGATTCTATGGTCCATTTGCAATATTGGACAAAATAGGGCCAGTTGCATATATTCTTGCATTGCCTTCTTCCATGAATGTGCATAATGTATTTCATCTCTCTTTACTAAATAAATATGTACATGATCCTAACCATGTTATTGATTGGCATCTGATTTAGGTAGAGACAGAGGGAGATTTTCAAGTTCAGCCAGTGCAGGTATTGGACAAAAAAATCAAAAAGATCTGGAATCGAGTTATAGAGTTGGTAAAAGTTCAGTGGACCTACTACGGTCCTGAAGATGCTACATGGGATCATGAAGATGCCATGCGGGCAGAGTACTCGCAACTTTTTGAATAAATTTGAGATTTTGATCTCTATTTTGTATATGCACTAAGGACAGTGCTGAAATAAGGGGGAGGGGATGTAACACCCCAGGTTTTGAACCCCCATTTTTAAATAATGTATTGTTACAATTCTAAGAGGATAGAGTGCCCAAACAATTATTAGGAGGCTAGTGTGCCCAAGACATGTAATGTTTTTATCATTATTAATAGTAAATACATGGTTGGCTTCTAGACGGACAAGGACTAGAGTTATAGGGGGCTATGATTCCACAAGAGAGGGGGATTGAGGGGATAAGTGTTTATTCCTATTCTAATTACCCTTTTTTTCTAAGGGAGGGGATCAGTTACGTGATATTCTTGGGGAAGGCCAGCAGGTTCTTGATTCCCCGCCCCCCCTCCCCCCGAAATTACTTAAACCCACCTCTGATTTGATGGAGGGGGTGGTCGTTGACTTGTTTTCTCCTTCACTTATGCATTCACACCATTCTATCCCTCACACACTTTCATGCATGCACCTCCATGCACCCACTTACCTGTTCATTGATCCACCCATCATCTGCGTCTTGGCTCCGGGAAAGGGAGCCAAAATACTGAAGATTAGCCATGGGATAGTTGGTTGTAATGTTCGTTGGTGTGATCCGGCTGTGACCTAAGGACGCATGTCTGAGATGCGTTGGACTATGCCCATCATCGCTCATAGCTGTGAGTCCTGAGAGTTCCAGCATTGAGATTCTGGACCAATTGTGCTGGAGCTCGTATAAGGAGAAGGACCACCTAAGGGACTGCGTGGCAGAGAAGGGTGGAGGTTCGTTCTCTCAGGTGGTGAAAGTTGGGTAGAAGAGAGTTGGGTACCTAGATTGCTGTGAGATTTTGTTAAGAACCAAACATCAATATAGCATAGAAAAACTTCAGGAAAGGTAATCAACGCCTTGAAAAAGAGATAATTTCAGATAATAAGCCTCTTCGAGGGGGCAACCTCC
>JZKD02S1839030.1:505654-536617 GCA_000966675.3 Picea glauca
GATTCAAAATGAAAATGTCTCCTTGATATATATAGGAGACTAGGAGGTTTTAATGGCCTAAAGCCGACATAAATAAAATAACATTACTAATCTAAATCACAACTAATGGCCTAAGGCCGACATAAATAAAATATCATTACTAATCTAATATGCCCCAATTAAGTGGTAATGAGCCAATATTAGGGCTTAACAGATTTGGGAAGCCTTTGAGAGCTTAGGTGCTGACTGGTTTGGAAATCCAAGTAACACTCTAGAACCGTCCTTGTGGATTCATAGCCCTGGCTCGGGGGTGACATTGTTGTTGATATTTGGAACAATAGTTTCTACGGTTGGGTAGAACATCCTTGGTCTGCAGCCAGTTGGTGTCATCTTTCATAAAGATAAGTTCTATCTGTTATGGTATCATTTACATGTATATGAATTTATTTCCGCTGTGTATATTTATTTATCATTTAATTGAATCTTTAGACTATGCATGCTTGCTGGATATTGATGTGCATGTCGTTAAAGTCTTTTCTTTTATGCATCCTTAAATTTTAAAAGGTATCTGTAATAGAAAGAATTCCAAGGGAGATATTGAAGGTAGCATGCCCTGGTCTGTGGGTGGATGGCTATGTTATAGGCCCACATGGAAAATACCACCAACTCGGATCCCCCCCCCACGATTAAAGGAAGAAAGGTCATGAGGGGTCTTATATGCCCTGTCGACTGTAGATCTAAGTGCTTGATTATCGATCGCTGAGATTAGCACTCCCTTATTCTAACTTATCCTATCCTTCCACTTTAGAATGATCTGACGACAAAAATTTACTTCGGATGATCCAATGGTCAATGATTTATTTCAGCTCTCTGGCTCTCTGGACTTTGGGGATTTGAAATCTCAAATTGACACTCTGGATTAGATGGCCCAGATTCACTTCAGATGATTTGACACTTGAGATCTTCTTTAGATGATATGACGATTGAGATTTACATTGGATGATCCGACGACTGAGATTTTTTTTCGAATAATAGAATTCTCAAACCTTGTGCCTCGTTTATCCTATCCTTTAATTAATTTGATCCGATGGATGACAGATATTCGAATGATCGAATTCTCAATCGTTTTGCCCCACTTATCCTATCCTTCCATTTAATTTGATTTGACAGCTGACAGAAATTCAGGTGATAGATATCTCAGATCTCATCCCTTTCTTATCCCGTCCTTCCACTAAAGGTGATCCAATGGTCATCACATTTTATCGAGATCCGATGGTCCTTATTCATTTCGGATTTTGGGCTTCAGGTAATTTGACTTTCAAGTTGCCAATTCTTCCGAAGTGATATTCCCTAAACAATAACCTCCTTGCAACTTTTGACGTGAACCAAATGTTGTTCGTCGATCATGTTCTTAGATCAACGGCTCGATCTATCTTCGGTGCTTCTCTTCTATCTTATTCTGTCCTTCCACTTAGAAGGATCCAACATTTGTTGGCTAATCAGTTGAAGGTCCTTTGGATCAGTGATCCAATGACCACTATGGCTCTTCCCCCTGAGCTTTCTCGCCTTTTGTTCTTTCCAACAATGAAAAACACATTCTTCCTATAAACATGACAATAGAATCACCATGAACCCTCCTCATATGTCGAATTGTTAGCTATCCTTGAGTTCGCAGCCTACAAAGAGGTCTTTCTCCATGCAAGATGGGGATGATTCCTTGCTAGCTTGCAGGGGCACGACGATGATGTTTCCCTCTAGTTCACCCTCATGTTCGATGGTAAGATTGCTCGCATTGGGTCACTTGTTTTTAGAGTATTTGAGGAGTGTATTTTTTTTTCCACAAAACTCTGACGATTTGGAGACAAATGGTTCAAGGGTTATCAACTCCCACAACACAGTTATAATCAGGTTTTTAAACTAGAATATCATAAACATTTCTGGGGCTAAGGTTTATTCAAAGGGTTGGATTAGAGATGATTTTATTAACCCTCTAGTTTTAATCACCATGTTATTCACTTGTGAGGGTAAGTATTCCACCTTCAAGGCTTTCCATTTTCGCCTCTTGTCTCACTTCCAGTTTAGTAACCCTTTAAATTTTTTTTTTTTACTTTTTGAAGAGTCTTGAGAAAATGTCCTCTCGAGTTTGTAAGAATGTGACAAACCCTAGCCATAGCCTATTTCACCATGGCCTTATCAAAATCCTGGTTGTCTCAAAATTGAGAAAACAAGACAAAACCTGGGATGATTGCCTTTACCAATTTTTGAACCCTCATTTGACAATTAAAACAACCAAACAATCAATTGATTTTGGGATTGCTAATCCATCTCACCCTCACACTCTTAAGTCTCAAATCCCTCAAATTAATCCTACTCACTCATATGCTAAGAAGCCTAAGAAGCCTAAGAAACCTAATACTGATCCTCAATTGTCTTTAACTCCTATTGACTCTAAACAGAAGAAAATGAAGGACTCTTTTCACCATGATTTTCCTCCAATTCCTACAAAGAGGCATGGTGCTAACAGGTTCAAAGGACAACCATATCTTATGTGTACTTGAAGTATGGTTGGAAAGTTCAATAAAATGCCTCCAATTACCTTAGACCCTATTCAATTATCCTTTGATCATGAGAGTCCTCATAAGAAGATTAAATAAGGCTCTACATGATATTATAAACCTGCCATGCCTAGTCTTCCTCAAGAGGCCACTATCACACCTTCTCCTCGAATTCATAAACCTTCTACAAAGTGTGACATGCTTTCCACATCCACTGATAAGCCTAAGCCTTCTTTTACTGAAAATGTTTCTCAGCCCCCAACTGTTGAACAATTAAAACAAGAAAATGCTTAGTTGACCCAATGCCTTGAAGAATATAAAACATTGGATCGTCATCTACGACATGACAATGATGTCCTACAAGCTAGGGTGAATTCTCTACATCCTTTGGTTGATGATATGACTACTACCAATCACAATTTAAGAATGAAGTTGAAACATCGGAGGAGGACTAAGAAGAAGTCTCTAGCACATGAGGAATAATCCCCTAAAGATTAATCCATCTCCTATCTCAATATCAGGTCACTACCTCAGGAATATAGTTATGTTTTGGAAACCCATTTTTCTTTGTAGAGGGACCTACAAAACCTCAGGAGTGGGGGAGATGATGACTCCATGTTTTGCCTACTTTTTTCCTACTATAAGTCCCTTTTTGTACATAATGATCATGATTTTCGTATCTCCATTTCCTTTCTTGAGATTATTATTAGGTTATTTTCATCAAATTGATATGGGGTATGAATAAGGTATGTTTTGAAATTATTTGATAGCTTAATGTGAAGTTTATGTTTAATTAAATGAGTGTAATTGCTTAATACTTGTTATTTTGATTTAACAAGAAAAAGGCATGATCCAGACCTTAATCCATACCTCCATCCAAACCTTAATCTAGAAGCCCGAATGTTCAGTAGACAGATTAAGACCTCCATTCGGCCCTTATTACGGAACTCAGAACGCAACAGATTTGGCCATTAACATACTTGCGGGTGTTTTTGGGAAAAACTAGAACATGGGTTTTTTACCCATTATCGCCCTCTTGTAATGGATCCTATTGTATTTCGATTTAGATAGTTAAATATAGCTCCTATATTCGAGCTACGATTTTAAGACTCGTCTCCTATGAATAGAATAGTTGAACCAATTTTTGGTTTTGATAAAGAGTCGACCCTTTCAATGGTCGACCTCTCAGACTCTATATATACCTAAAGCCACATAACACAAAAGAGATGTCTATGATGAGATAATTGTCATACTATTGAAAGACTTGTCACTCTTATATACATATTTTTAGTTTTTAATGAAATCCGAGTTGATGAACTAAATTGTGATTGTTCTATAAGTTGGAGTACAACTACTTGGGGGCCCACCGGTAGTTTGTGCATTCTTATTTTGTTTTGCATTCATATTTGTATAACTCTTTCTTTTACAGGTCCCTCATTCAAACTGTTTTTGTTAATTACATACATTTTTCTAATTGTGTCACAACTTCATATATTCTCTTTTAATCATCGGAATTGTGTTTGAAAGTGTATACATCTTCCTTGCAGGTTGATCACTTGAATAATTGTGCATATTCCTTAAGAGAATGTTTATAGCTCATTTAACTTGTATTATGAATATTTTAAGTTAACCCATGCAGGTATGTGTAATCATATCTTTGTGGATACATTTCTCATTTAAGTGTGACAGTGTAATTTCTGATTCTGACAAGAACATGTGTGCAACATATTGATATTCCTTGAATGACAAAGTTTTCAGTAGATTTTTTAGTTTCCACTTTACATTTTTCTATAGAAGTCACTGTTGAATTCATTCCATTTAAATTGGTCATCGTATTTAGATTTAATCATGATATAATTCGCCATCGTAGACACAACAATCGTATTTAGATTTCATCATGATACAATTCACCATTGTAGACACAGATAGATGATGTTGTTTTCCTTCTTCAGTAGGGTATTCTGAACTAGATAATATTGTTTACCTTCTTCAGTAAGATTAGTGTGAAAACTAGATGATGTTGCTTAGTTTTTCCTTATTGTAGAAGTAAAGATGATTTCTTAGTTTAGTTTTAAAAGCCATTTCACTTAAAGTAATTGTTTTTGGAAAAGATAACTTGTTCTCATTGCATATTCATATATTTTTGTTTATAAGTAGTTCTATGTATCAAATAGATATTGGTTTGTTTGAACTCTTTTACATCATCGTTTAAAAATAGAAATGTAGGTTGAAAGAATAATGTTGATCCCTAGGGTAGACAACTCTCTTTTTCTTGTTCAATTCACCTTCTAGACTTTATTCTAGTACTAGGATTTAGTCATAGAATATGGTGGTAGGAATACATAAACAATTATCTCTTGTTCTATCTTGACTCATACTGTGTTACAACTCGAAGTTTACTTTCCCCGATCGATAATTTAATCAAGGGAAATTAGGTATATAATTTACCCATCATATATACATGAAGTTGATAGGGTCCTTGATGAATTTGGTCCTTGATGAATTTGGTCAACAATAAGCTATATATTTGACTTGTTGTGAACACCTTGAGTCGGTTCATGGTGGAGCCAAGGAAATTCCATTGAATCACAACGAAACATGTGCTTAGGTACTTGAGAGGTACAATGGAGTATGGATTGAGATATATTGGAGGATATGGAGTGGAGTTGCAAGGATATATAGACTCGTTTTGGGAAGCAGTGCAATAGCCAGAAAGAGCACCTCCAAGTGCTACTTCATCTTGGGATCAACAATGATTACTTGGTTAAGTATGGAGTAGACGTTTTAAGCACTTAGTTCAGCAGAGGAAGAGTATATGGAAATTATTATGGCTAGTTGTGAAGATATTTGGATTCACAAATTTCTTACAAGTTTATTTGATCAGGAGTTGGAGCATGCGGTGATATACTACGACAATCATAGTTTCATCAAACTCTCATAGAATCCAGTATTCCATGACAAGTCCAAGCATATTGAGATCGGATACCACTTTATCTGGGATAGGATCCATAAGGGATCAATTAAGATTCAATATATTTCCACAGATGAGAAGGTTGTAGATATTCTGACCAATCCCTTGGAGAAAGGGAAGTTTGTGTTCTTCAGAGACAGAATTGGAGTGGTGCATAATACCTTCTTCGCTAAGAGGGAATGTTGATGCATGAAACATCAGAAAAATATTTGCGCATAGAATTGGTGTCTAGCATGCAGAAGTCATCCAAATCCTTCTATCTTGGTAACTTTACTTTAGTTAAAGGAATTATTAAAGTAAAGTGATTTTGTTAATTAATTATTTAATTAATTGAGTTATTTAAGGAAATGTTAAAATTAATTAGCATGTAATCTAAATCTCAAGTGAAGTGAGAAGTAATCTCACTTTTCAATCACTTCGAATATTAGAAATAGATTATAACTCATGATTATAAAATCAAGGCTAGGGTGAAGGAGGAAGACACTTGAGACATCTTTTCTAGGTTGATAGAGAGAGATTGAAAGAGGATAGAGAGAGTTGGATCATGAAGGAATATGATTCAATATCTTGTATAGATAGATAGGGACTTCCGTCTAGATATTATATCAAGGAGAAGAGAGAACAAAAGCTGCCACAAGTGCGTTTCAATCAAGCGAAGCCACATGGAAGAGTTGTGTCGTATAGAATTTTTTGTATAGTATTTTTGTACATGTACGCAGGCTCCGATACAAACAAGCATGTGTAAATGTGTGTGCAGTATGGATAGTTGTGTACATCTAAAAAAGCATGCAATTCTGGTTCATACAATGGAATAGACTTTGCCAAGTTTATATGTAGTTGTATTTCTCTCAATTGGCCATTATCCCTATTATGGGAGCCTTGATTTTAGCATAATAAAATCATTTTTAGAACAGGTTTTCCCTTTGGGGTTTTTCCAGGGGTATCTACAGAAAAATATTGGTGTTTATGTGTGCATGATTTGGTTTCCAAATTTTTCTTCTGTTGCATGTTTAAAATTGAATATTTTATCAGTGTATTTTTGTTTTCTCGGCTGCTAATCTGATTTGTAGTAATGAAATCACTAGATAATAAGGTATCTAGGTGCTCGAGTAAGGGTTTTTCAACACATGTTTCTTGAATTTAACAATCGGTATCAAAAATTAGAAATTTGTCAAGAAAGTGAATTCTTGAGGTACCAGGGTGGTGGGTATGTCACATAGTGGTATCAAAGGAATTTTTTTTCATTTTCCTGGTATTGGGTACATCACATGTGTGCAAGAAGAAAGTGTGGGAGTAGTAGCCAAATCTTTGGAATTGGTCCAAGAAGGACTTTGCAAGGAAAACTATTGGAAAACTAGGTATTTACCTTTATCCCATAGCATAAAGAATATTTAAATTTCATAGATCTAGGAAAGCTTGTGGTGTGGTCTGTTTTTTTTCTATCTTGGATCAAGGGTAGACCAAAGGGAGAACTCTCTTGTCCACAAGAGGCAAACCTCTGTTAACATTAATCCCTGGGAATTGTGTGAGTTCACTGAAAAGAGTTTTATGTACCCTTAATTACCTCACCTCATTGATTTTGGGCCCTGGTTGGGGGGAAATACTTGTGAAGGTGGTTTCTTTGGTTGGGTGGAAAATTGACCCTTACGTGAAATTTTCCCCTTTTTGTTGACAATTATCTTGTGGGACACTGGAGCATTAATGAAATCAATGCATGGACTTTAGTAAGCTAAGGATTACAAGTACATGATGGCATATTTAAATTATTTTATCTCTAATTATTAGGTATTGTTGGTTTATGGTGAATTAAATGTGAAATTGTTTAATGCATTGTTTAAACATGGCATGCTTTCGTTATTTTAGTTTATTGTTGTATTTAGTACTCTATTTGATTAGCCCTGGTTATTTAAAAGTGTCGTGGTCTTAAAGAAAACAAATTCCATTCAAGTAACACCAATTGGGTTTACATGAATTTACATTTTCTCTAAAATGATTCATCCAAATTCTATAGATAAAAAATGTGTTACTTTAAAATTGCCAAAATTTTCTAGAATATGTATAAAATCCTTAAAAATCATATTTTTTATAAGAATAATGCAAATCATTTATGTTTGGAATTTTAATAACTAGTAAGATTCACCATAGTTTCTACACATTATGATATGTATGGATCCTTGAATTTTCCCTAGATTAAAACCACCCCTAAAGGAACTTTTAAAGGTGATTTGGAAGCTCCTCTAAACTTATATTTAAAAGTGATTTTTGATAATCACTAAAAAAAAATCCTTTTGATGATGATGATTTTTAAACCATCATTAATTTTTTTTTTTTAACTACACTACTTTTGATGACGATTTTATTAACTATAAATTTGTCTAAAACCATCATTAATTTCACTTCCAGTAATAGAAAACAACCATCCTTAAAAAGTCTAAAATATATCACTTCATTTTTCACTACTTATAAAATATATTGATCATTGAAAAAATGGTACATATTCCTATTTACAAAACATAAATTGATTTCTTCACTCAACCTTTGGTAATTAAAAACCTCCTCCTCTAAATATCTTATTTATTTTTGGTGACTTTTAATTCTTACTTAATACAAGTGTTAAGTCCTTAGCTATTGTACATGCATGAAACTCTCCACATATTTATACTTTTCCATTTTGAAATAAATTTATTCTACATTATACTTTAATATTTTTAAACAAAAGAGATAGCTGCAAATAAACTAGTCCTTATGTAGTTAAGTGAAAATTTTAAATTCATATTAATGAATTAATATTCAAACACCCTAGCCACATAGAGTGAACTTAATCTGAGTGAAATTTACTTTAAATTGAGAGAGTTATATCACTATTATATCATCTATCAATCACTTCATGAAATCACTAACTATAATGATATAATTGTGAGTGTTAAAGCACTTACTTAGACAACTAACCAAAGACATAGCAAATGGATAAATCACATGGACCATCCTTAAGCATAGGGAAAATCACTTGACCTACCAATTTAATTGCATGTGTTTAGACTTGAAATAAACTATATCATTTCTCCTCCTAAGTCAAGTTTACATTCCAAATCTAGACCCGTGGGTTGATCTCTACCTCCTCTTTTTAAGGAGTTATGTTTGCGTTTGTTGGGTGCTTATTATTCATATTTCAGTGAGGAAGATGGTGAACAATACCAAAGGTGATATCCAATGAAATTGTTGGAGTAATTTATACTTTTATTGAACTCATACATTGGACTCATACTTTTATTGGACTAAAATCAGTTTCCTCTTGTTATTTTTGTTAGGCTAGCGGGGACAACACCTCCGGTGTATATTGACAAATTTTATAGTTTTGAAGGATAGGACTTTGCGAGAAAATTTCAGGCAAGTTGTCTTGTTTTGATTTGAATCAATCCATAAACAAAAAATAAAGCAAAAAACAACACAAAAGATGAATTGTACTATTTCTTGGGGAATCAAATAAAAAGGAAAATTGAACTATCGCTTGGGGAAAGACGTAATATAAATAAATAAATAAAAACTTTTTACAACTTGAGACAAAGACCCACAAAAATAATTATAAAAACTATCATCTATATTAAACGATTGTGAGCTAACATATCTAAAATACTTATGACAACCTTGTGGTTAGCAATGAGGCCCACCCACCTCTAGAGCCATATTTTGTATCCTCTAACTAAAGTAGCACAAGTGAGAATAATATGACACCTTCAAAGTGATACTTTAATTACTGTGAAAATGTGACGTGTTCCTAAATTGTGGCCATTTGGAAAGATTGTTGATAATAGCTCTGGATGAGTAGAAGCCCTAAATTAGAAGTTGTATCCCAAACTAGGAGAAAGTGACATTATGCAAGATGCAACCTTACAACTTTTATGGAGGATGCCTGGTAGAGTAAATAATGCATTAATGCATTCTTGTTTATATTATTTCTCTACATGCTTATTATAAATGAAGACACCAGATAATGCATGGCAATTGCAAGTGCCCACTGCAATTATAGATAACAACATTATCATGCCAATGGAACTTAGCCATGCAAGACATGGATTTTCTTCTTTTCATGCCAACATTTTTTTGAGTCGCTTGTAGACACATGTATATCTGTATCCCAATAATGTATTTGGAATTTAACCAATTATCTAGTTTTTTTTAATCATTATAGAAAAACGAGAATCATGAGTGGTATTGATGTTTAATGAACCACTTGCATGGTTTCATGGACTTCAAGATTTTTTTTATATCAAATAAGTATATTTTTAATTGAGGTCTACAATTGAGATGTTTGTTGTTCTAAATAGTTGTGTAGATCATTTACATTGTTATTCTACATATATGTTAGTGTGTTAATTCAATTTCATGAAATGACAACGAAGTCTTTTTTTCTTTGTCAATTCAAGAAGACAATAAGTATATTCTTCTTTTTATGTTAGCAAAAAAATAAATTTACTAAATGGCTTCGAGTAGAGAGAGTATATATGGTGATCTTAGCACAAATGGAAATAGAAGTAGTGGGAATTCTCAAGGTGAGTTGTAATTTCATTTTGAATCAAACTTGCACTTACCTTGTAAATGGAAATACCCAGCATGAAAATGTCACATATTAAAACAATAAAATTGTGGAACACAATATATTCCTCAAATAATTTTCTACCAAATTTATGTATTCTTCAAGCCTTTGGATATATAGTAGCTGCAACAATTGTAGGTTAGGGTTAAGATATATTTATTCAATAACCAAAGAAGAAATAAAAATGGATGTCCATCTTAGTTTTTTGGATCACTTTATGAATGAATTTCTTATGATCGAAGATGATCATACCCATTACATTGTAAGAAAGAACAGAGAATTCACATGAATTTCATCCAAAGAAGAGAGGTTTTTCCAGCATATTGAATCTGTCTCTCAACATTATATTCTCCAAATAAGGTGCATCCTTATCAAGAGAAAGAGCCATGAATTCCTTTTTCCAAATAAATGGGAGACAAGGCAAGGATCAATTGTGATGGCTCGATCTAAAAAAAATAAAAATTACAGGAATTACCAGATAAACGTGAATAAATATTAGGAGAATTAAGAGATGAGGAACTCACCTTCTTTGAAGAAACCAACTTACATGTAGTATGGGGACTAGATATTGTAGTGATACCTTGATCTTAATCTGGAAAAAATACAGCAACAAAATGGGGGATAACTCTCCACCCATCCTTAGACCTTACTACTTTAATATTCAGTAGCAGCTCACCCCTGAGCCCTCAATCGACTACTCATACAACAATTATTTATCCTTGTTCTCTCTATACACCAACCAAAGAGAGATGTTATTTTCTCCTTATTTTCCCTCTTTACATGGAGTCCATATGTGGTAAAGAAATCAATCCCTAGGGTCCATTATTTAATCATTTATTATATTTTAGGGTTTATCACTACTTATTTTACCAATTGTTTTTAATACCAAATATCCATAATAAGTAATTATAACCCCCTTTAGGATAATTATTATATTCCTATTACCATTATTATTATTTATATATTAATGATAATACGAGGCATGGCATACACCTTTTCTTCAAGGAAATTTGTCCCGAAGTTAGTTTTGATTACGTTACTTATAGGTTATTAATTAGCTCACCATATCCTCCACAACACCCTTTGTTAGATCCATATCTTGCACAACACCCTCTATTGGACTAGTAAAATCCACCCAAGTGACTACAACAATAATCAATATTCCACATCACAACATCGGGGAACCGGGAGTACTCTCTAGCTATCCTTCTCAACTTTAGAAACTAGGATTAAATCCTACCAATCTATCTAGAGTCCCAATGCTTGAGATCTCATCTTCCCAAGAAGGAATCTGGATCGGTACTCACGTACACCAAACGTCTAAAAATTCTAACCTAAACTCCCTCCACAACTACTAGGTATATCCCTAGGCATTGAAGTCCAATCCCACAACACCACCAACAAGCAACACTCTAGCCATTCTTCAGGACTTCTCCGTCACAACTCCAATACAAGGCATAAGAATCACTAGCACCAATAGTTTATTGTGTTTTCCACAACCCATAATGTGTTGTAATATTATCCTTCATGGTTATGGGCTCCCACGAGATCATCAAATAAATTGGTCATCTTCGCCCATTGGTGGATAACCGAATAGTCACCACCTTACAACATGCAACCAATGCATTAGTCATAATATCAACATCTCAATGAAAGAATCCATATTCATCACATCTCAATATCAATGAAAGAATCCACATTAGTAATAATATCAACATATCAATGAAATAATCCACATTCATCACATATCAATATCAATTAAAGAATCCACATTAGTCATAATATCAACATCTCAACGAAAGAATCCACATTCTTCATAAAACATCTTATCATAAAAACAATTACATCATGTCATTACATTAGGAGATACTATCATAAGAAATATAACCTCAACAAATCTTTATCAAGACATAGCCTTTCATCATAATGATTACATGTTAACATAACATAACATCATATGTAAATACCACAGGGTTCTTAGGCTAGTATAACACCATGAATATGATAATTATCTCAACACGTAATGCATGAAAAGTAATAAAATGTCATAGACATTCTTATCATGATTCATCAAACTTACTACCTTGCATGAATATATGAATAATGAATACTAGTTATTCAATCTAATGTATGAATATCATAAAAACATCCATCTACTGCATGGATCTACTTAGTTAATTTTTTCATCCCAAGATAGCTCTACAAAGGATCATCAATACTATGAGTACCTTGCAATCATCCAGATACTGATCATTTTTTTTATTATCATTTCCTCTTATTTCAATATTTTTTCAACCAAAAGGTTGACAATTTAGGGTGTAACACCTCATTTTCCCTGAGACTATAAATTACGTTAAGATTACATGATTTGTGTTATGAAACATGCGACAATATTTAATTTAATAAAAACACCAAATCATTGATTGAGGAGGAACAACCTTGACAATATTGTCCATGATACACTAGAGGAAGTTGACAAACAAAGGGTTGACTAAATAGTTGAGCGTAAAGGAAGTTGAATTCCATTTGTGAAGAAAATAGAAAGCTTGGATAACAATATTACTTATTATTGGTAAGCATAACCTCACACCTTCAACGTACCAGACCTATGTAGAGCCACTTGACCAATAAAATGAGTTGTAGGGGTGGTTGGAACAGTTAGTGAATGTTGGTTGTTGACCATTGAAAAAGGAAAGGGAAAATTAAGTGACCTGACAGCGGGAACTTGTGGATATACCTCTTAGGAATGAGAACCATAGATTGCAGGTGACATCTATAGGACACTATGATATTCTTAAGGGGATGGGAAGAAGAATATATCACAACATGACACAAAGATTTAGATATTAGAGCAATCGAGAGAACGAGTGAAGAGAATGAGTGGGATGAGAAAATAATCTCACGAAGATATTCAAGGATATTGATTGAAGAGAGAAAGGAGAAGAAGATATTTCCTTGAATAAAATAGGAATCTTTCCTAAGCTATTGATGATCACCCTGAACATAGGAGACCTGGATCTCGATCTGGAGTAATAGTGGGCTACAACATGGTGCTTACTAAACATAAATAGGCACTAGTAAGAGGAGGTCACTGGGGTATTGTTTCATAGAGAAGGGACTCACTTGTGCAGAGGAAAGTCAACTGATAAGCCACATGATAAATTGTAGAGACCCTCAACTTAGTGGGAGGTGGGAAAATTCTACTTCGGTAGAGGGGGAAGGATAGTAACCTTCCTAGATCATCACGATCTTGGAACCTAGATGATTCAAGTTTCCTTGGTAGTATCATGGCTTGGCACGGGGGTGGATTATTGTAGGAAGGAACTCTATAGTAAGGCCTAAGGTTGGGAGGAAAGGCATCCTCCCTCAGTCACTCGGTGTTGAAAAATTTCCTTAACATATAAGTGTTTAACTTTACTTTCCAAAAATTGAATATGAATGATATGTGCATGTAAATGTCTGATACTATAGGAAATGTAAATTATTACAAGTGATTTAATATAATCTATGAGAATTTGATTATGTTACCATGGCACTAGAATTTTGTATGTAATTGTAAAACTAAACAAGTGTAGAATATTGTATCTCTGAATACCTTGAGCTGTTAGAGGGAATTTTGCATGACATGGAAAAAAAAATCACTTAGACAGTGATGGGATGACCTATAACTTGGGAAATCCTTTTTGAGGAAGGGAGGAATGTGAACCCTGAGAGAAGCTCCAATCTGTTGAAGAGATCTTGTAATACTATAAGGCCTTACACATTCATGAGGTTGAGAGACCAACAATGGGAAAAGAATACTAGCATACCTTAGAATACCTGGATAGATCATGATAGAACTCATAAAAAATGAATAAGTCCTAAACCCGTGGGATAAATAATTGAGGAAAAATGAGATGAGTCAGAAGAAATTATAATCGTCAATGGGGTGCGATGAGTGAATCTCATCCCTTCGTCGAAAAAGTTCTATTGTCGAGTATGACCGATATCTAGAACTTGTAAAATTTATGAGATGGTGATAAAGGTTAGATACTAAATGATAGTCATCGATTTGATCAAATAACTCATGGAGAGACCTACGTCGTCGATTCTATGTGCTTCATTGTCAAGGATTTAAAGTGGGAAGGGAAAGTTTCAACAGGGAAGTGTCGATGATGTAGTGGCATAAAGATTGATGAGAACCGTCGATCTATGCTTAAAATAATCATATACTCCACCATTGATCTCTGGAATATCACACTTAGGCTATGAAAGAGGGTGAGGATGTCACAATGACGCAGTCTTCCTACTCGACAATCCACGTGTAAAGGTGGTAATAGGTGTTTCTAGCATATTGGTTAATGGGACTAATGTGGGTCCCATTGGGCGAGGAGGTTCTTTGAACTTTCATTTTAGTGGTGGACATCAGAGCTGCAAGCTAGTGGTTTGGGTAGGAAGGTCGAATAGAGAACAGAGAGAAGAAACGATGCATAGAGAAAAGGTGTGAGATCAAGAAGATCAAGAAGGGAGAGAGAAGAAAGTGAATAAGAGGGGAGACAGGAAGGAATAAGATCCCATAAAATATAGGAAAACTAGTCAAGCATGAGCTATATCTAGCTCAGAATAAGTTTTCACCGGCAGAGTAGAAGTGGGAGACAAATAATTCTCATATGGTAAGAAAAATGAAGGTAAAAGGAGAAAAAAAGTCAGAATTTAAGAGATTATGGAATTATGAGTAGACAAGAAGTTCAGAGGTTGAAGCAACAACCACGACAGTGAAAAGTAGAGAGTATTTGTTGTTATTATAGAAGATTCCATGTAAAAAAACCATGAATGTAAACCATGGAAGATATATTGAACATCTATTGTAACACAGAGTGCACCAAAATACCGAAAATATAATAAAGAAGCAAATCTTTTTGGATGTATCCTAGGAGGGGGTGAACCATGGTAATCTTGTGTCAAGTTATGCCGTGAAATAGTTATTCATGTTTAAAATAGGTTAATTCATGACTGTGTAATGTTAATCTTTTATTTTCTTATGATGAATGTTTATCTTTAATGATAGTGTTGAAAGATGCATGTTTAGTAATGTTAAATGTATGTTTAATTGTTAATTGATAAGAATCTAACCTGATACACATAAATAATCAACTAATGAGGACATAATAACTAGAATATAGTGCATGAAAGGTTATGTTAGATATGATAGAGTGTGTCTTCCTTCATTCCCTCGCCATTGCAGAATATTGGTTCCTATTGTCCCACAAATATACCTCGGGCGAGGCTTCACCTACTTGCACGTGATGCCAAAAGAACCAATATATGTAGGGTTTGGTTGGAAAACTTACCTTGAACCCAAGTTCTTTACCTATCCATGTGCATGCACCAACAAGTGGTTTTGTTTCCAGGACTGAGAAGTTGGAAGTGAGGGAATGTTTTAGAGGCCAACGAGGAAAGAGATAACCGAATGGCTGGAACAAAAAGAACAAGAATTTTCAGAAGGAGAATTTTCAGAAGGAGAATATAAATCAATGTTTAAAGAATAAGCACTGGCTGCAAAGGTATGTGTATACAGATTTACATAAGGTCTTTTTTGGTGAATTTCCTAATATTTTAGCAGAATGGCTAGAAATATTTTTGGAAAATACTGGTAGACATCAACCAGCCACAACAAAGAACTGGACTCATGAACTAGTGAAACGAGTGGAAGTAGTGGATAATAGGACTTCCTATGCAATAGACTTTTGGCTAGATAGTATCTTGGGAGGCTATGTAACTGAATTCTCTATAGACCGTAATAAGGCTTATAATGTTGTAGAAATAGACTTCTTTCAAGGTCCATGAGGAAGATTCATAAGGTTGTTAGCTACCTCGATCAAAAAAAAATTATGTGATAAAGAAGTGATGATGATGGAGTCAGATAACTAGAGAACAAGGGTTTGTTTACCAGTAGTTGATCAAAGGAGAGGAAAATGGATAGAGGAAATGGAGACTGAGGATACAAGAGAAATACAAAGGGATATCAAAAGGAGAGGAAAAATTTGGAGTCTTTCATGGTGAGAGAAGGCACAAGAAGTTGAGAACTGTAGAGGAAGAGAGAGAGCAATGCAGTGAGTACCTGAAAATTTGCACAGACATCCATATCATAGAAGTACAACAGACAGCAGGAGAAGAGGAAGATATCTCATTCAGCTCAGTCATAGAAGAACCGATAAGTCTTGTCCGAGCCAAGTCTTGGTTCAAAACAACAACCTCTTAGGAGTCACCTAAATCTTAGACAACTTTCAAAGATATTTCTAGCGCACTTGTAGTCAACAAAGGAAGCCAGAGCAACAGTAGCCAGAGAAGTGGTAGTGGCCAGATTAGTGTTAGTAGTATAGGTAGTCAGACTCAACCAACATAACCAGGGAGGAGTCCTACACACAATAATATGGCAGGAGTATATAATACACTTATATTTCTATAGTTCAAAGGATTTGGATCTGAGGATGGAGTACAACACTTGTTCATATGTGAGGCCATATGGACTACAAAGAATATCCACGATGATGGTGAAAACATAGTACAGTTAGAGAAAACTTTTAGAATATCTGTACTAGTATGGTACATGAAGCTCCAAAGTACCACAATACCAAGCCATACAATAGCCTTATTAGAGATTACACAAGCATTGCTAAAACAATTTAAAAAAACTGATTCTGAGTCACAGTACATCATGGAGATCAAGGAAATGAAACAAGTAAAAAATGAGTCTGTATGTGAGTTTGATCAGAGGTTCAAAGATGTGATGGGGAGGTTAACATTTCAAATACCCTATCAACAACACATAGATTGGTTCATTGCAGGATTGTTTCCTCACATCTATAGTCCATTAATACAAAAGAAGGATACGACGCAGTCTGAAGCATTGGAAATTGATATGAAACTAGAAGCATCTCCGATCAGAGATAACAACAAAATGCCGCAGATACAGAACCAGTTATCTACATTAACAATTCATCTTGAGGAAATTCCAAAGGGGAAAGAGAAATGGGAACAAATATGGTGCACCAAATGCAGGACTGAAGGTCACCACAAAGATGAGTGTCCATCCTTTGCGTAGTACTTATCAGTTGGAGCGCCAAAACTACTACTAGGAGGAGGATACTGCGAGATATGAAAGAAGTGGGGACATAACCCCCATGAGTTCCAACTACTACAAAAATAGTAGCATAACCCAAGAAGATTATTATGTATTTTTTGCAAATCAGTGGGGCATGAAGACTAAGATTGTCAGGCATTTCATATAATGAGGGAGTGCATGATAGACATGCACATAATTTAGGAGAGGAATGTTGCAATAGAGGGAGGAGTGTAGTATAATAAACCAAGAGGATTTGATCAAGCAAAACGAGGAGATTTGGTAGGGGACGAGGTCAAAAAAACTTTGGGTGAGGAGGATGAGGCCCCATAGTATGCTATAATTGTAACCAACCAGGACACTTAGCGCGGGAGTGTCAAAATACCTGCACAACATGTACTTACTATCGGGAATTAGATATTGCAACATAGGACTATCCACAATTGTTGGAAAAATGGCAAGCTAGAGGGAATCAAAATCAAAACCTGAACGTTCAAAAGATATCCATTGAGATAATGGATGAAGGACTGAAACTAGAAGTCATTATACGTGTAGGAACGAAAATATGGAGAGATGCAAATAACAGAGGGAAATAGGTTGAGTAGTGGGTAAAGAAATTAGAAGCACCTACACGAGCATTTGATCCACATGAAGAGAACGAGACCTGTAAATAAGAAAGGAAATAACTCATGTGACAGGACTGGAAAACGTCCAGGTTGGCTACACCACCTAGGGGATATATGTGTCCCACGGAGGACAAGGACAAAACCCAAGGATCATTAGATAATATAAGCACCTTAGGAAAATGTTTGCAAAGCTTCCTAGATTTGGTCAAAGATGAAAAGGAAATGCATACATTATTCTCAATGATCAATCACTATGCCCAAGGGAAGACAATCCCTATTGAAAATAAAGTAGTGAACCAAATATTGTGCAAGAAGAGAACCATCAGAGAATTTAGGTTTAGTGCGCAGATTAGAGAATACGACATTGAAAATGTGATCTTAGACTTAGGGTCTGACGTGAACGTGCTACCTAAGAAGACATGGGAGATGATGGGGAAACCAAAGTTAGCATGCTCACCCATCTAATTGAGACTAGAAAATCAATACAAAATAGTATTGATTGGAAGGTTAACAAGAATCCCAATGAACATAGATGGAGTGCACAACGTTTCATATTTCAAAGTTATCAAGATTGTGGAAAAAAATCAACCATATCCAACATTAATGGGACTGGAATGGGCCTTTGATAATCAAGAAATTGTCAACTTGAAAAGGTGAGAGATGATATTTGAAGTAGGAGACCTGAAAGTAATTGCACCATTAGACCCAAAATAAGGAAGGCAGTACACAAAACCCGTACGAAGCGATGAAATCGATCACTTGTAAAAAATGACTACAAGGATGGATGATTATGTGAACCCTGCCACATGCGACACATTGATTTGGAGAAGCATCATCTCATGTACATCATTCTCAGAATCAGGTCTAGAAAACTAGCAATAGAGGATGCATGAAGTATCAACATGACAATGTGCACGAATGACTAGGTCATTATGATGGATTGGAATAGAATCGTGCAACCCACCTAATTATGACATTTTGACAGATATAGCAACATTCGTACAAAATTTTGAGGCACAGGTACTAGATAAACAAAGGCCACTAGTATTGGATGTTGTGTAAAATGCCACCCCAGAAAGATGGTGGGAGACACACAAAGGCTCCATAAAATATTGGAAACTGTGTAAGCGACTAATCCAGATAAGATTTAATACCGAAGAAGGAGATTATGAAGTAGAAATATACCAGTGAAGGAAACCCAACAAAGCATATTGCTTAGTGAGAAAATCAGTGGAATGCAGTTCCCAAGGAGGAATGGATGCACAAGTTCATTCATACTCTTGCGACAATACCAAAAAACTGGTATTTAGAAATGGAAGTGCGCAAAGACACAACAAAGTGGGGTTACATAAGTCAAAGGTTCAAGGAAACATTCACGTTTCAACACAAGTCAAAGGTTCAAGGAAACATTCACGTTTCAACACAAGTCACCCTCAATAGATACAACACTTTAGGAAATCATACACAAACTATTCAATGAAGAGGAATATTTGGAGGTAATATCGATAGGAAACAAAAAAGAAAAGATAGAAATTATATCGATATGTATCGCACATAATGTTGCTATGACATTCCATAAATTACATGAATGCTACAATGTGACCAAAGAGGATCAGGACGACGAACATCCCCGAAATGTTCAAGTACAGGAAAAAAAAAGAGAGTGAACAATAGAAGGCCCAGAGATGGAATCAAAATACTACGAACAACCAATAAAGACAAGGCATATCAACAGTCATGCAAACCGACTGACAAGGGAAACTGCATAGATAGGGTCCACTATGCCAATAAAGGAAACACAACATAAATATGGTCAAGTAGGCAGTAGTAATAAAACCATGCCATGTAGTTTGAGAGCTATCAAATACAAAAAAGAAGGAAACGACAGTTACATATGGATAATGACAAGCCCCATGAGGGAATAGAACAGGACAAGTCCAGTGGATAACGTAGGCCCACGCAAAAAGGAGACAGAATGAGGCAAAATGAAAGAAGAAATAAAATATTTGCACAAGGCAGGATGAACCGTGTAGTAAAAAAAAATATCATCATGACATGGCATAACCAATTAAGAGGAAGGAACGTCTCCATAAATGGAAAATCCATGTGAAAATTTGACGGAACTGACATACGTTAAATGGCCACATACCAACCCTGTACAACGAAGGAGCTAAGGATGACTGATAGGGTTAATAGGAATCATACATACTACCCAGGGTGTGGCAGAATCACTGTGAAAGCAGTTTGTTATCAGTAAGGGTGTGAAAAAATATTTACACACCTAGTAGAATCATCCCACAACATGTCAAATGATCCACCAATATAATAACCTGTATGAGGAGTACAATGCGATAAGATTATGAACTAGTGTGTGAAGGACATGACTACAACTAACAACTATTATAAAGGGGGATAATTCACTAGAGGGGCCAATAGCCATTAAGATATGAGAATGATCATATATTGTCCACTCAGAGCGAAGGTGGTAACAATCAAATTTTGCAGAGAGCTATGTCATTATGAACAGTTAGGCAATAAGGCACCAAAAAACCACAATTACCGAGTAAGCTCATACATGGTGGAACTTTCAAGAACAAAATCTCAATGAATGGGAAAACGAAGCTAGTGGAGATGGAAAAAAACAACCCAAGATTTGCATATACATTACAGGATGACCACATATGAATAGGAGAAGAGAGAATAGTAGAAGGAAGACCTCGTCATAAGGTATAAAACAAGTAAACCTTGTGTGCACAAGAAAACACAAAAGTGCATAACGTCAATCATTGCAAGAGTCTTTGGGGATGCACTTTTAAGAAAACAACCAAAAAGGCTAGTCAAGAGGTCAAGAAGTTGTGCATGACCAAGGGAAGGCCCAAGGTGGAAATTAATGAGGTGGTCTAGAGAAAAGGAAACCAAAGGATGCCAAAGAGAATCTTTTTTCGAGTGGAATATGGGATTAGTGGATTGGGTAATAATATTATCTAGAAGGAAGAGTGATGAAATAGTAGTCCACATAGTCCAACATAGACAATACCGTTAAAAATATAATTAGGACAATACCGACGGTTAGCATTAATGACAAGTCATAAAGCCATAGTCGGGCCATACATATCAACAAGAACTGAAAATTAATACATAATAGCAGGATGGGATATGATTTTAGGACGGATTCAGGAAGAGAAATGAAATTAATACAACCAGATGGAATACCGATGGTGGAATAGGCCCAAAAATTAAGGTCAGATGAGACAGTCCCCACTGGCATGAAAGCATAGGGAAACACATGAAATCAAGAAAGGGTCACTATTATTGCATGAAAGCAATAACATACATAGAAGTGAACCAGAATGATGAGCTAAAAAGAGATCAGATAAACAAAGTTGAACAATAGGTTACCATGAGAAGGAACCGCACAAAGCCCAGAACCAGCCATAGATAAGGAATGACACCATCTAAACTGGGAGGGCCATCGGAAACAACAAGGAAGCAAGCAAAGAAACCAATGGAAATACCAGAGGTTGAAGAAGTGGTTGAAGCCTTGAATCCAACACCATAAGAAACATTTCGCATAGATTACTTAACACCAAGAACGATCAATGCACCACAAGTCCAACTTCAAGCCAATGCAAGGTATCCACTATCGAAGGCACCAATATTGGATTTCATGAGTAGAAATAAAGAGTTATTGGGGAAATTATCCAACCTAAAGTATATGGATCACAACATTACAGATGAACACAAGTTCTCAGAGTTAGCAAGGGACCAGTACCTATGTGCCACAACGGTCCAAGAAATAGGAGCAATTTTACTCAAGCCACAACAATGGGTGATGGGGCTCGATAGGGAAGGAATACTAAACGTGCTAGACATCCCACATTTCAGGTGAAGTACATAAATTAATGCATGTGTGAAAATGTTTCTCAACTATGTTCATGATGATAAAATCTAGCTTGACAATTGTTGGATGTATGGGTTGACCCAGGTTCTACCTTAGTTCTCCAACAAAACCTTAGAAATCATCAGCTCCTCTAGTAAACCGGAAGGAAACACTACGCACAGAGTGCACAACCCAGTCTCATCCAAGATGGATTATGGGCGATTTCATGACCTAAGTGTCTACAATCATGGGAGGGACAGAACTCATGGGAATTTTATGCATATTATACTTCTTCTACTTCAACATTCATCATTCATTAGTTCTACCATTCATTTACCCCTTAATATTCATTCTTCAGAAAATAGCATGTGCGTTGTAAATTAACCTTAACATATTCATATATTCATTCATCAAATAAATCATATTAAATAAATATATACAAGAACCACCCATAGAGACACCATATTTTACCGTGGTTCACCCCCCCTTGGGCTACGTCCACAAAGATCTTATGCTTATTTATTATTCTTCATAAAAAAAAATGCATTGTGCGCATTAAATCAAAAGTACATAAATGGTGAGGGTGACTAGAATTTCACCAAGCTCTATAGCTTGCGACCTGACCCTCAATTACACTCCATAAATCTCCAAAACTGACATCGTTTGAGCTCCACAGATCCAATAAAAAAATATTGCTATGACTCAGACTCAAAAAGGTTCTCCAAGATAAGATATTTATCACAAACACAAAGTTATCTCCTATCTACCTCATACATCCTATATTTATATTACAAAAGGTGGGTAAAAATACTTAAATCATAATCCAAAACCCTAATTCTAAGTGGACTCAAATTTCCCACATTCTAACTGACTTCACATGCTAATCCACAATTCAGTCACACTAATTTTACTTTGTTCCCTTCGTGCACTACTTCATTGGTCCATTCTTCATTGTTTGATGTGTTGTATAATGATCCTTACCCAAAATAGCTTGCTCCAACAGGCCCCCAACACTTACATGTGGCTCATCCCGAGCCTCTTGCATCGATTTCTCCAATGCTCAGAACTTCTTTGCCAGTTTATCAACTTGTGTCTTCACATGAAAACTCTTTTCTACTAGGGCATCCACCACCTATATTGTTATGTGATCCTTCAACACTTCTATACTTTCCAAGTGTGTCTGTTCTAGTATTCCTTTATCTGATTCCAACTCTGCTATCATTTTCTCTGCTTTTTCCTGTAGTGGCTCCAACTGATCCTATCCTGAAGATGGATCCTGATTTGGATCTGAAACGTCGATGATCTATTGATAAAATTGTGGCTAATCCAAACAATTCTGAAAATCCCAACCACAAAAATCTCATTAATCGGATCCTGTCTTGTCTATTTTTTTGCTTGTATTGTCTTCAAATCTGCTTGTAGATTCTTCATTTCCTGTTCGGCCTTCATTATCTCGGATATAATCATTTCCTTTTTCCTTTGCTTTAAATATTGAACTGTAGTGTTTACTTTATCTTCTCTTTGATCCATTTGTTAGATCCCTTCGTCTTATTCCAGGCTCATTCATATACGCGTGGTATTTTCATAGAGTTGTGCTACTTCTTTCACCTCTAGAGCGGTGATATCTATGTGTTATGTTTCCTACTTCTCCCTCTCTGACCTGAGCTCTAGAGGGGTAGTTGGTGTCAGCTTCTCAACCAATTATATTATCTCTTGCTTATAACTATCCATTGTCTGCACTATCATTTGCATCTTTTCTTCTGTGTTGAGTTCTTCTACTAGTGCATTGTTTGGAATAGTTTGAAATAATTCCTCAAGTCTTTGTTCTATATTCTTTACACATTGTTTTTCTTCATCTCGCTCGATCTGCACTTCTTTGAGAGCTATATCTAATACCTCCTTCTCTTCCTTGGTTGTCTCCAAGTTTGTTGCATCTTTCCTGGCCCTTGACTGTACTTCTTGTGCAACGATCATCTGCAACTTATACAGTTCTTTGTTTGGAATCTTGGATAGAGCCAAGTCCAATTGTTCTATTTCCTTTAGTTTCTTTTGCGTTGTTCCCTGATCATCTATAGCATCTCTTGAGTGATATGGAAAATGTTATTTCCCATTACCATTGTCTATATTGTCCCTTTTTCTTCTGGAGTCTTCTCCTATTGTGTTGAGTCTTTATGTTGTTTTGTTCCTTTCTGTTGCATGACATTAATCTGGAGGCTTTCCAAAGTCTCCTTTACCTCTATCAATTTTTTCATAATTTCTTCTCTTTGTGGCTATGTGACATAGAGTGCTTCTTCTCCTCAATATTGCACCTTATCTACTACTAACTTTGCATCGTTTTCAGTGATTTTGAGCTCAGGGGACTTCTTCTATGCCTTCATATTCTTTCTTCATTCTCCTATCTGCATTGTTGATTTCCTCTTTGGTGGTGTTTTTGTCTGCACTGGTATCTCTGTTTCTTGGGTATCATTTCCATTGTTTTTCTTTTCTTCATCTATTTTTCTCTACGCACTCATTTCCTAACACTGAGGCCCTTGGTACTGCTTCCTTCTTTCTTGGTTTCCTTGTTGTTGTACCAATGAATGTTGGTTTGGTGTGTTCTACTACTTTTCTAGTATTTGTTGTTGGGATACTAGATTTCTATGATGTGCTAGCTTCTACCTGTTCTTTTCCCTTTGCTCCTTTCTTGACCGCTATAGGTACCTTACATTGATCTAGCCATTCTACTATAACCCATTGGACTTCTTTGGCTATGATAAAATACTTCACCTTTAACCATGTCTTCTTAGGGTCTCTTCTAGCTTGTATCCATATATTATGCATAGATGCCTTGAAGCTTGTTATCCCTTCATTTTCCTTCACCACTTCAGGTGAAATCCTCCATGTATCTGTATTTTTCTCCTACATCTCCTGAATGTACATGAAAAAAATGATTGAATTGGTTTTCCTTTTCTTAGGATTGATGTTGTGTCACAGGGTTATGTATCTTGTTGTGCCACACTTTCCTCTTCTGTCACAAAAAACTGAATATTTTGGTTTTTCCCATGCCTCCAAGGCTATTAAAATCAACAACCATGAGTAGTGGAACTTTGTTCTAGATTCATGCACATATTTACAGTATTCTAAGAATAGGTTAAGCAAATACGGCACCCAACTGAGAAATTTCCCCTTCGCGCATTGCGTGGCTGCTACAACCACCCCTACAAGTGCCTCTTTCTTGCAACACTTTCGTGATAACTTGTAGGCCATCAATTTCTTCATGAATCTAATGGTTGGGTCATTGATATTCTTAATGATCATACCTCTTCTTCCCATGTATGTACCAATCTGGGCCTTCTCTTTCATTTTATCATATAAATATTTCTTAGGTTTCACCCCATCTATTGGAAATCCTGTAAGTTTTTCAATGAGGTCTACATCGATCGAGACAGGTCTGTCCATCCACAAAAACCCTCCATGTACTTGTTGGGGATATATATATGCACTATTAATTCCCACATTTAATTATCAACCAAGGCTCATAAGCTTCGAGGTGCAGGCATAGGAAATGTGGGATTAGAGTTTAGTCTAGCTTAATCTAAAGCCATCAAAACAATCTTCAAACCCACACTACAGGAAGTTAACACTAAGGATTCATCACTGGGACACAGGAATAACTTAGTGCTATAAAGACTTAGATCACAGTCTTTCATGCATTTGGTGATGTTCGTGTGATTAATCGTGTGTAGCTTACTTAAGTTTTCTATCCTTCAATGATTATTTCCTATAGTGGATCCACACTTAAATACAATAAAATAAACAAGCAAACGAAAATGAAATTCACAATAGAAACTAACACCTTAGGAATAATTCCAACGCGAGAAGGCCATATCTCACGAGTTAGACCTCTAATATGTCCGTTGGTGTTTGAAGCTACTAGAAAATTCTAAGGCAAGAGCTTCGAAACCATTAAATTAAATCAATACCAAAGATTTCCTACTTACTCAAACCAAGCAAGATGTTGAAATTCCAAATTCAAGGTAAAGAACTAGCAAGTGACACAAAGCAGAGTAATAAAAGAAATTAGAAGAAGTCTAAGATACTAAAAATTCATGAATCAAAGAATAAAAAAATGAGCTTGCGAGATCAAACTAAGGTATAGAATCTAAGTCTAAGATTTTCCAATTAAAAGACTGGGTATTATTCAATTGATTTACAATTATACACTCTTAAACGAAGAAAAGTTTAGATTTTTATCTATGACACAATTAAAGCATTACCCAAGACTGGAATTTAGATCTATGACATGATTAAAGCATTCTAAGGAAATCAAGGAAATAGTTAACACTCAGAAATTTATTTTCATTCCTTTCAAAAATAACTCAATTCACATTAACAAACAAGAATAAAATCAATCACACAGGAAGATTTGTTTATTTAACACAATTTTAAATATAATGTGCATATGATTTAAATTAAATCAGAGAGTTACAATGATCTACAAATAAAGGAAATTAAACATATATTAACAAAATACAAAGGGAAAAGTTTACCTGGTGGTGGGCCCTTGCCACACAGGAAGACTCATCCTAAACGCTTCAGAGACTAAGGAAGATGTTTACTAAGAATCAGTTCTCATGAACAGAGATCGTTAACAACAAAACAATTCAATCACAACATTGTAAACATCATTATGCAGAGCTTTAGTACCAGCAAAACAAAGCATAAGATCATTTTTATTTTAACACCAATCTTCCTCCATTACATAAAAACCTAGTGATACCAATGATTACCCTTCTCAATCCTCCTTTTATAATTATACACTTAGATCAGGTTTAAAACAACCTTGAACAAACTTCTCCCAATCTGGAAACTACGCAAATATCTTTTTTTTTTAAATCTAGGCAAAAATAGTGAATTTGTAAAAATTGGCATTACATATCTCTCAAAATCTCTGAATCCATTTCGATTTTGAGAAAACAGTTTTTGGGTTTTGTAGCTGGATTGTATTTCTAAAAACCCATTTGTCGGTTTTTCAATATATGCTTCTATGTGTACGTGAATCGAGGTGAAATATGCCCTTCAAAACTAATTTTCTGCTAAAAATCTGGGTTTGCTAACTTTAGAAATATTTGATTTTCTTGGAATCCATGCATCCAAATCAAAACCTGTTTCTATGGGAGGTAGATAACATCATTATCAATAAATATTTTTTTTCATTTGTCACTTGGAGGTGTGCACACATGTAAAAAATTGATTTCATGCTCAAGTAGGTTTCAAATTGATGCAGAATTACCCCCTCGTGTGCATGAGGATAAAAGGATTATCATGTAGAAGGTGTAATGATGAGTGTATTTGTATGGAGGAAAGTATGACAAAACTGGAGCTCAACAAACCCCCAAACCCAAGGATTTGCATGTCCTCATGCAAACAAGGTGAAGAACTTATGATACTCTGCTTATAGATTTATGTGACATTATTTCTTTTGTGTAAGTGTTGGTTCTTGTGGAATGACACTTTGGAAACTGCCACAGATTGATTTCAAACATAGAAACAAAATTATCATAAAAATGGAGGACAAGAAATGGATGAGGTATCAGAGTGGTGGTGAATGGTGTGCATATGGTGGGTGTATGAACTTGGACATCAATTTTAAGACCAATATTTACTTTGTGGTTATTTTCTTGGATAGGCAACAACGACTTCATCCTCTTTGACATGACTTAAGAATGCTTTATGATGTACGAAGAGAAGACACGATAGATGCTTTTTTGTATTTGTATACCACATATTTCATTTTCATTACTTGGTCTTATTATCAGAGTATATTGTTCATTACGGCAAGTGGAGTGAATATGGAGGGTTTACTGAGTAGTTGTGATCATTCATAGTGGAGTGTGTAGTGGGTAATAGTGGTTATGCATCATGTTTTCCAAGTTCTTAGTAAATTAAAAATATTTATACCAGTTTTACCTCAAGTTACCCTTGCTTTGAATTCTAATGCATGTTGAAGCGTAAACTATGCATAATGGGACAAAATGTCTGCAAAATCATGATGTAGACTATTGAAATCTGAAGATGAAGTGGAGAAAGGTTGAGAACTGATGGATATATAGGAGAGAGTTGATGAATGCTAATCTGCTGAGATTCCTTATCTCTCTCTCTCTCTCTCTCACCCCCAAATCCGTTGGTTTACATGTCCTCATGTAAACTCTCATTAGCACATAAAAAAATTTCAAGCTGAAAGTGGACTATGTGGAACCGGTGCATGTTGACTGAAGGAGAGAAATGAAGTATGTCAAACCTGAGAACTGCTCAAAATATCCTGCAAAAATTACCCTCGAAAAAGATTTAAATTTATGTACTATTGATATAGGAACCTACTGGTTCCTGTACCAGCAGTACCGAAACAGAAAAATCTAAAAGAACCAAACCAATACTATTATTACGAGAGAAGAAATATACATTGATGTCATGCTTGAAGAAACAACCAAAAATTAAACAGTATTCATTCTTGTAAATTCGGAAATGAAATTTATTTTAAAATATTACAAGCATAAAGGAAATTTCTAAATTACTTATTACATACGACTTCATCAATCATTAACAATTGTATGCTCAAGAAACCATGTAAATTATGATGGGGGATTTTTCCTCTTATCCTTAAACAAGAGAACATGAGTAGATACATGGTCTTTAATAAATGAGAAACCAATAGGAAACCAGTCATCCCTGTTTAATTTCTCAAAGAATCTATGTCATTCAAGTGATATTGATAAAGTTCGCATTTGAGTTTATTAGACTCCTACACTTATGGGTCCCGCCTATAGGAAAATGACATCCTAGGTATGAATGATGGGGTCTTAAGACCATCTTACGGACATTCTCAAATGGCAATTAGATGAGGTTCATTATCCTTTTGTTCAACCATGCATGCTTCTTCTTAACGATTTACACAAGTATATCGTTCATACAGACAAATATAGATTAGGCATAATAAAAGACTTCAAAATCAGAACCCATTGCCAACAAGCATGTTCAGTACTCCGATGGGGTAAATTTGACATCTAAGAAATATCCTTCCCAGGAAAAATTCCCCATTGCCCACGAGCCTGTTTAGTACCCTGATGGGTTTGCCTAGTTATACCACAGGCCGGTACCCGCTGCCAGCAGACCTGTTCAGTATCCCGACGGGTTAGCCTCTTACACCTATTTTCCATCAAAGGATCTTCTCTCAATCTTTACCCTTAAGATATAATTTATAGATTTCTTTCGCATGGGTGAATGGGGCAGCGTCTTTGAAAACCTTTTTACAGGATGGGGTGGTATTGAGTTGGAAGATATTTTATAGATTGGCCATAAAAGATTGTTCGTATGAAAAATAGACTTATGTATCGAGATTAGTCGAAAGACATATCATGGTTAAACTTACTTAATGTGTGGTGGATGAGGCCATGAGAGAATGACCTAAAGGTGCCTCTAGTCCCCAAGTTCATCTTCCCCATATAAGATTGTGTTCCCTCACAAGTAGAAGTTCCATTCACTCTCATGATACTATTTGATAAGAATTCTTGAATAACAAGTTTTGATATGAAACTAGGATGTACAAGTTACCTATGGGCATCATTATGAAGATCTTAAAGATTTTGTAAATCCCCATAATATTTTAAAGATTAGACCTATGAACAATTGTTATTATTAATAGTTATAAATCTGCATGTAATAAGAAGAAGAAATATCTTAAGTTGTTTTGGGTTTTTGATGTTAGATCACCAATATTATCTTCATCTCATTTCATTTATTTGAAAAGAAACATGAAAAGATGTTTCATTTATTTAGAACTAGGTTAACTGACATGCAACTTTTACTCTATCCTATCTAAGAACAAGAAATTAAATTTCACGTGTAAGAATATTTCCAATGTAACCATGTGTGTAACAGGTGTAGAAATACATTCATACTCGAGTTTGAAAGATAAGCTTTAATGTATACCAGAATACGAAGAACCAGCTGCTTTGATGAGGATGTGAAGAGTTTTTGAAGAAGAGAGTGGTGCTTCAATATTGTTGTTTTCTGGAACCAATGTTCAATGCAATCTTCATGTTCTTGGTTCACTTCCTCATTTAGACCACTCTGCATGTCTCCCTCTATCATGACACGTAGATCATCTTCTTTCATATGGCTTGTCTCCTGGACGCATACTGGATTTGGCGATATGCATGTCAAGAACTCCTCAATCTCAGGTTCTAATGGTGGATCTCCATCGAATGTGGTCCATGATTCTTTAGTCTCTCCTATAGGTTGGAAAGAGTGATTACAAAAGGTTTTTAGATCTTCTTGTGGATGTAGCTCATGTAACTCTTCTTCTTCTATCACTTTCGGAGAGGCAGATAGGTTCTTGACTATTGTCAAGATTTGCTCTTCCTGAGAGGCAGAGATCACAATTGTTGTTAGGATTTGAGAGAATGATGTTAAACTCTTGATCATCTTTGAGTTCTTGTTGCTGGTTGATGGGTCATGTTTCACATATGGATTAGTGTAGAGGGGGGTTCCTACAGTGCCCAATTTTTTTTAAAAAACCCAAAAGAAATAAAAAGAAGCAAACTAAAAGAAAATGTAAGCAAACCAATTATATACTCAAAGCGCCACCATGCTACTAGGACCTTGTTGTCACCAAGTTTTATGTTCACACAAGTTAGCTTCTCTTCTCATATATATAAAAAATGGCTAATGCTAATAAAATACAAATTCTAACTACTGAAAGGAAGAGGACAACCTAAATTTGGAGTAACCCCACTAAACTGGATGTGTGAGCTCTTCCCTCACATCTTACTATCTTCTCTCCACCCTTAGTTTGTACTTTAAAGCACACCACACTTGCATGAAAAAAACACACTTGCATGAAAGGAACACTCAAGGCTTTGGAGAAATAAAAGCAACCTACCTATGCTCTAATCCCTTTAGCACCTCCCCGGCAATGGCGCCAAAATGTTGGGGCTATATATATACACTATTAATTCCCACATTTAATTATCAACCGAGGCTCGTAAGCTTCAAGGTGCAAGTAGGAAACGCAGGATTATAGCATAGTCTAGCTTAATCTAAAGTCATCAAAACAATCTTCAAACCCACACTGTAGGAAGTTAACACTAAGGATTCATCACTGGGATTGTTGGAAGATTGATTGTTGTCATTGATGTCAACCCTAGTCATGGGTTTTGGACCGCAAGATTGATAAAGGTATTTGGACATGAAGGAAAATGCACATGCATATACAACA
>JZKD02S1839030.1:544819-609147 GCA_000966675.3 Picea glauca
TTGGAAGCTATAGCTACCTTTGGAATTCATTACTTCCCTTGAACAAAAACTATTGATTATTTCTCATATATTGTGCATGGTGTATTGTGGTGTATTGGTGTAACTCTTATACTATCGTTCATTGCTCATTGATATAATTGAATGGTTTAAGTATAAGTTGAAAAAGGTTTTTAAATTGTACTGGATACTGATTCACCCCCCTCTCAGTATCAACAGAGACACAGGAATAACTTAGTTCTATAAAGGCTTAGATCACAGTCTTTCATGATTTCGATGATGTTCGTGTGATTAATCATGTATAGCTTACTTAAGTTTTCTATCCTTCAATGATTATTTCCTATAGTGGATACACACTTAAATGCAATAAAATAAACAAGCAAACGAAAATGAAATTTGTGATAGAAACTACCACCTTAGGAATAATTCCAACGCGAGAAGGCCATATCTCATGAGTTGGACCTCTAATATGTCCGTTGGTGTTTGAAGAAACTAGAAAATTCTAAGGCAAGAGCTTCGAAACCATTAAATTAAATCAATACCAAAGATTTCCTACTTACTCAAACCAAGCAAGATGTTGAAATTCCAAATTCAAGGTAAAGAACCAGCAAGTGACACAAAGCAGAGTAATAAAAGAAATCAAAAGTCTAAGATACTAAAAATTCATGAATCAAAGAATAAAAAATGGATCTTGCGAGATCAAACTAAGGTATAGAATTTGAGTCTAAGATTTTCCAATTAAAAGACTGGGTATTATTCAATTGATTTACAATGATACACTCTTGAATGAAGAAAAGTTTAGATTTTAATCACGGGTTCCATATCCAGGCAGGTCAAATTCAATGGCTCCATGTTTTTAAAAAAAATATTATTTTAACTTCGCTTGATGGAAAATTAAACCCACACAATCTTCATATGTATCATTTCTTCTCAGAATCATTGTTCCAACTCAAATTCAAGGTGTTTGTTTCAATAACTTATTGAATCTTATTCTGGTTTTGTTCTCCGTTCTTCAGATCTGTTCATTCACATGCCTCATATATGTTTATTAATATTAGCAAGATAAAAAAAATAGAAGCATTGTAGCTCGATTTATAATTCCATAAATCAATTTACCAATCAAAGTTTCACACATGCAAACTCAGGATTGAAGAAATTGCTTGCTTAATCAAGAAACGCTTTAATCTTCAAGTCATGATTCAAGAACAAAGAGATCAGATCATTTTCATAAGTTTTCAATTACCCAAGACTAGAATTTAGATCTATGACATGATTAAAGCATTCTAAGGAAATCAAGGAAATAGTTAACACTCAGAAATTTATTTTCATTCCTCTAAAAATAACTCAATTCACAATAACAAACAAGAATAAAATCAATCACACAGGAAGATTTGTTTATTGAACACAATTTTAAATATAATGTGCATATGATTTAAATTAAATCATAGAATTAAAATGATCTACAAATAAAGGAAATTAAACATATATTAACAGAATACAAAGGGACAAGTTTACCTGGTGGTGGGCCCTTGCCACACAGGAAGACTCATTCTAAAAGCTTCAGAGACAAAGGAAGATGTTTACCAAGCATCAGTTCTCATGAACAGAGATCGTTAACAACAAAATAATTCAATCACAACATGGTAAACATCATTATGTAGAGCTTTAGTACCAGCAAAACAGAGCATAAGAGCATTTTTATTTTAACATCAATCTTCCTCCATTACATAAAAACCTAGTGATACCAATGATTACCCTTCTCAATCCTCCTTTTATATTTATACACTTAGATCAGGTTAAAACAACCTTGAACAAACTTCTCCCAATCTGGAAACTACGCAAATCTCATTTTTTTTTAAATCTGGGCAAAAACAGTCAGTTTGTAAAAATTGGCATTACATATCTCCCAAAATCTCCCAATCCGTTTCGATTTTGATAAAACGGTTTTTGGGTTTTGTATCTGGATGATATTTATAAAAACCCATTTGTCGGTTTTTCAATATATGATCCCATGTGTACGCGAATCGAGGTGCAATATGCCCTTCAAAACTAATTTTCTGCTAAAATTCTGGGTTTGCTAACTTTAGAAATATTTGATTTTCTTGGAATCCGTGCATCCAAATCAAAACCTGTTTCTATGGGAGGTAGATAACATCATTATCCAAAAACAATTTTTTTCATTTGTCACTTGTAGGTGTGCACACATGTCAAAAATTGATTTCATGCTCAAGTAGGTTCCAAATTGATGCAGAATTACCCCCTCATGTGCATGAGGATAAAATCATGTTCCACCTTAATTAAAATGATAATTTAATCAAACCATAGTTTGACCAATATGCCACAAACTCATGTAGTGATTTGGGCACCACCTTATGCTGATGTCATACTCTATGTGTTTGATTAAAAAATGGAAAGAAGATATATGTAGATGCTAGAATTGGTACAAGATGATTGTAGAATGTGTTGGTACTGAATCACTGTGATGGTACAAGAGCAAGAACATTAAAGGTACTAGAATAGGGAAAGTGTAGGTACGAGAACATGAACTGAGTACTATATGACATGGAGTATGGGTACAGGATGACATGGAGAACCTTCTGGTACCGGATGAGCGCAGTATTGGTACCGGATGAACTGAGTATTGGATGACATGGAGTACGAGTACCAGATGATTGTGAAGGTACTGTTTGACTGTAAAACCTTCTGGTACCAGATGACTTGGAGTACCGGATGACCTGCAATGTGGGTACCGGAACAGGAACAGTACAAGTACTGGAACATGGACAATGCATATATCGAAACCTGAACAATACAAAACATGTTGCTTGGACATAGAAACATAGGATTAAACCATCATCGACAAAACTATTGTATAATCATCCTTTCAATCACTAAAAATATGGAAAATTGTGTATTAACCACATAGGATAAATAACAAGAGTTAATGGAGGTTTATGGTGTAATTAGCGATATATTATTGTCGAAATGCAGGGAGAAGGTGTAATGATGAGGGTATTTGTATGGTAGAAAGTATGACAAAACTGGAGCTCAACAGTACTCACGCTAATAGTTTTTTGATGTAGTAATTGACATCATCTCCCCTACCAAAGTGTGGGATATCCAATAAATTCATAATGCCAGTGTTATAAATCCTTGTGTCCCACTATTTGGGCTCTAGTATCAAAATTCCTGTCGAAGTTGACCTTTTGTTTTCAATGTAAGAATCCTACACAATCTATGTAAACTTGGCCACTTATGTCACATCATGATCTGTGTATCTCATCTTGGGAACAAGCCCCAACATATCTTCTACAACTATAACCAAATCCGGAATGTGGGGCATTGACAAAAAAATTTGTGTTTGTGTGTGCCTTGTCGTCATTGCTTCCTTCTTCTTCGATGTCCTTTTTGTTGTTTCATCTTGGTTTCCTTCATCATGCATTTCTTCATCGATGCCTTTTTTGTTCATCATGTCCTCAAATTATGGTGGCTGCTCTGTTCTAGGGTTCTACGCTTCAGGCTCTTCTAATTCTATGTTTTCATCATCATCTTCCTCCTACTCACTCTGTGTTTGCAATGCTTATGGGTTTGTTGTATTAGGGTTCGATTCTGTCCTAATGTTTATCCCTTCCTCTACTTGGCTTACTTCCATTGCTTCTTCTTCTGGGTTTTGTTCCTCGACCCGAATTGGATAGATTGATTCACTCTATGTTGTCAGAATGGCATCCACATAGACCACCCTAACCATTTATTCCATCAATTTGTTAGTACTTCTGGTCCTTCGGGTAAACTAGATCGGTGCTCCGAACTTTGGTGGTGTCATTGTTTTAATTTGGGAAACATTTGTTGCAAGTTGGCTAGAATCTTCACAATCTTTGTACACAATCACAACTTGTTCTCTCTTTCGATCCTTTTCTCAAAATCACAATTGTTTCTCCTTTTCCATGTTTTTCCCCTTTTATAAACTTTGTCATAAATTCTCTAACATGTCCTTTGTTTTTCCTTCACCATTTTTCCCTTTTCCAATCATTTTTTTTCCTATCGTGTTGTGGTCACTTTTTCTACATGCAGTATCTTGAATCATGTTGCACCAATTTACTATATTTTGCACACGGTATCCTCAATTGTATTTCTTACACTTATCCATATACCTACTTCTTTTTGGCTTTTTCTCATTTTTCTACTTTTTTCTTCCTTTTTCTTCTTTTTCTTCCTACTATATATATTATGTACAATTCTACTTCTTTGTGTGGCATCTACTGAGGGTTAGTAGGTCGATTGTCCCTATACAGTTTTAGTCGACTACCAATCACCATTATGTGTATCTCCTTTCCCGCTAAATCATGAAGCTACACAACACCTCCATTTGAATCAGACTTTATCTCATATGGCCCTAGCCAATGCATTTTGAGCTTTCTTGGGTGTTGCATGTATTTACTTTCATAGAGGAGAACCATATCTCCTTCCTTAAATTTCTTCTTCTTTATATGTTTTTCATGCCAATATTTGTCCTTTGATTTTTGTACCTCCTGATGGAAATCAACTATAATTATTTCTTCTTCTAATTACATGATTTGAGACAATCTTTCCTGCACTACACCTCTTTCTGTCATATTTGTAAATGCTACAATGCACAGACTAGGGATCAAATATTCTAAGGGAACTATTGCTTCCTTTCCATACACCAACCTAAAATGTGTTTTCCCTGTTAGCTAATTGCATGTAGTTCTATAATCCCATAACATTTCTCATACCTGCAATTCCCAATCATCCCTATTTACATTACAAATATTGGTTAAGGCATTCTCCAAAATATTGTTAAATTCTTCCACCGTTCCAATAGCTTGGGGATGGTAAGGATTTCTCTTCTAATGATGTATCTAAAATTCTTTAGGGATTTACTGGATAGTACTATTAATAAAATGAGTCCCCTAATCACATATCAATACTCTAGAGCATCCAAATCTTGTAACTACATGTTCAAATAAAAATCGTGATGTAGTCTCTGCACTACAATCCTTCATTGTTTCTGCCTCAACCCATATGGTCAAGTATTATGTCATTGTAATAATATATCTATCCCATGATATTCTTGTTGGTGGATTAATTGGACTTACAAATTCTACTGCCCACTTATCAAACACTTGCAAAGTTACTTTAGGTGTTAATCGCATCTCATCCCTTCTGGATGGATTTCCAACCCTTTGAAAGAAATCACAATTTTGGCAGTACTCCTTTGCATCGTTGTGAACTATTGACCACCATAATCCTATGTGCAACACCTTCTTCTTAGTGGCTTTCCCTACATAATATCCCCCAATGCTTCCTTCATGTGCTTCTGCTAAAATTATAGGCCTTTCATGCTCCATAAAAAATCTCCTAAAAATGGTATCTGCACCAAGTTTGTACAAGTGACTTGCAATCAATTGGTAGTCTGCAACTCTAACCACCAAATTTTTCTTATGCACAGTATTAAATTCCTTTGGATAAAATCTTGTACTAAAAAATTGAATAATGTCAGCAAAATACTCATCTATCTATACTGAAAACAATTATGGAACTGGTAAGTTTTCCTCCAAGTTACTTGGTTTTTCTCCATTAGTTATCTTGGACAAATGATCTCGACCTGCTTTTAATATTCCAGGCTTCACCACAACTTCAAATTCATGCTCCTAGAAAAAAATTATCCATATGCATATTCTTCCCCCCAACATTGGCTTATTGAATAAATGTCTAAGAGCATAATGATTTGTAAACATCTTGAAATGTTTCCCTAACAAAAAATGTTTGAATTTATACAATGCATACACCATGACCAACCCTTCTATTTTTGTTGTATTGTAGTTTTGTTCTGAATCTGATAATTTTCTTCTTGCAAATGCTATAGGGTGATCAATATCACCTTCTCCTGGATGTGTCAATACTACTCCAAGCACTATTGTAGATGGATCCACATTCACATGAAGCTCCTTTTCCCAATATGGAAACACCAAAATTGGCGCAGTCACCACCGTCTCCTTCAATATATCCAAACCTTTCTAAAACTTATCATTCCATTGATACTTGATGTCCTTTTGCAACAATTTCTCCATCGACCTAGTAATATTTGCATATCCCCTTATAAAATTCTTGTAATACCCTGTATGACCAAGTGTACTCTTCAACCAGTGCAATGACTTAGGTGGTGGTAAGTTAACTATGACAACAATTTTAGCAGGATCAACCAACAAACCCTTTTTACATGCCACATGCCCTAACAAGATTCCAAAAGGTGTGTTGAAAATGTATTTCTTAATATTCAATGAAATCTGACACTATCTACATCTATCTAACATCAGTCTTAACACTTCCACATGATACTTCAATAAACTAAACATTGTCCAATTGCAATTTGGTAGATCATTCATGTAATCATTGTTTTCATTTCTCCATTCATGTGTCAGAGTCTGAAGCACAAGAACTAATACTCCTCCAATTCAACATTCCATCTACAATTGGGTTTATGTAATCTCCTTTGTGTGCATTAGTTCTATAAATTGATTTATTTCTTCTGTAATAATTTTTTTTGTCACAGGTTTCACATACCTTCCTCCTTTTGAGGGATCTAACGATGCAATAAATCTATATTATCCTTACTCAAAGATCATCTTCCTTGTCTTCAAATTGATAATATCATGGTTATAAAATGCTCATTCCAACCCCAACAATGTTGGATATTGTGAAGTGTTATCTACTATGTCAATCACTTCAAAGTATTCCATGGTGCGCACTCCATATAGATCTACTGGTATCCCCTTCAATATGCCAATTGGAACCACTCTATGTTTATTTTATAAATTCAACTTAATAGGTGAGAATCCCAATGTAGGTTCTCCCATAGCTTCCCATGTATTTTTAGGAAAAACATTTACTTCAGACCCCAAGTCTAGTATGATATCACCCATATTGAAATCTCCAATGTTTGCATTCTACCTGAATTCCCTACTTGTTCTTCTCTTCTTATGGACTTGATTGACTCTCTTGTGTTCTAATTTTATTTCTTCTCTAGAATTGCACTTTTCTAACAAACTCTGTAATACTTGTAAATATTTTTTATCATTCAACAAATTCACACAAGACCCCAAAAAGTTTTTCATATTACTTACTAATTTTGATGGTTATTTTCTATTGGTATGATCAAATAAAGGAGACATGTTATACACGGGTATGTAATCTACTAGATTTCTTCCTGAAGTAGAGACAATATTCTCCTTCAAAATATCTTGTGTAGCCTCTTTGAACGTCTCCTTCTCTTTGCGTGCATCAAACTTTTGTTCATGTTCTATATTCTTCCTGACCCACTGGTACTGGTCCTAATCCTTATTTTTTTCATATGCTCATATATTGGCTCCACCTCTAGTAACTATGTTGATCTTCTTCCCATCCTCTTCTCTATTTTCCACAACAATCTATTGGACATTATAGTTGTTTTGATTCATCTTGTCCTGTATCTTGACCATAAGTGTCGGATAGTATTATGTCTCATGGTTTGCTATGCAACAATACATACATGTCGTAGGTGGTTGTGGACAATATCTTTCATAGTGTCTAGATTTCTGACAATTGTGACAAACTATAGGTCCTCTACCTCCTCCAAATCTTCTTCCTCCAAGACATCCTCCTCTAAATACTCCTATGTTTCCTTGATTGTCTCCATGCAGTGTATTATACTATGGTGCCTGATTTTACTACGGCTACGCATTATTTTACTATGGTGGCACTGCACGTTGTTATACTGTGGTGGTGCTCCAAATTGTTGTGTTTTATTATACTACGGTGGTGTTGTAAACTATTTCACATTGTTATATTGTGGTTGTGTTGTAAAATGTTGTGAAATGTTATACTTTGGTTTCTGCATAGGTTTTTTGTCATTAATTCATCCTACACCCTATATGCATATGATTTCCTCTCCTTCATTATCTCCAAGGTTTTTCATTCCTTGTCTTCATGTCTAACTGACTTGAAAAAATTACAAAATGTAGTCTTTGGTATTGTTTGATACTTATGCATCATGGGACAATGATAAGGATCATGTCCACATGTTTTTCATATCTCACACCATAGTCCTCCTGGAGATAATGGATTTGGAATTCCACTCCCAAGTACTGCGCAAAGGTTTGACACTCATTCATTTGATGACCTTCTGTTCTGCAAAATGTGCACCAGACATCCTTCCCCTTTTCCTTTCCCTTATTCTGATTCAACTAAAATGTTAAGTTCTTTAGGTATGCTCTTATCTCTTCCACAACTGGATCATTATGCTTATATTGATTTTCCTCTAATTGCAATGCTTCTTGCAAGGCCTTAGCCTAGGTTTGTAAGTTTTTATACCTTAAAGGATACTTCAAATGTGTCGATAAAGAGTTAACAAATAAATGTCTATGTTGCATATCAGTGATAGAGTAATTCAACTTACCTTTTAGCCTCTTGAACTTCTTATCAACCTCCCAGACTGACTAACCTGTCTTATGTTTGATCTCTGTCGTCTCATTCATGAACGGGTCTTCTGAGTTTGGTCGTTGAAATTGATTGATCAATTTCTTCTTCACATCTGTGACAATTGTAGGTGCTCCAGTTGGATTATTTACTGTGATACCCATGTACCAGACTAATGCATGGTCTCTGAATGTGATTTCCAACTACTTAAACTTTGTATCTTCATCTTTAATATTCTTAGTTGCCCATATCTTCTCACTAATAAGCAAATGCTTCTATGGGTCCTCCGACCCTTCTCCTTGGAACTCGGGTAAACTAATAGTTGGATCTACTCCTCCCATTATGAAGTTTTTTGTACTACCACCTCCATGTGGTTTAGATACTTGAATGACACTTTTTGAAATTATACTTCTTCTTTAATTTACATTGGAGCCACGTCCTACTAAAATCCTTCTACCTCTAATCACTTGTTGTATGAATGTTTTCTCTTCTTCAATTGTCTTATTTGCACATGGGGTTGCGGATTCCACACTAATTCGAATCTGGAATGGAGAGCCTTCTTTTGCACCAGACTCCTAACCTCTAGTTTTCCTCTCATGTGTGGCATGTGATATTTCCTCAATCTTCCCTTTCACATGAAGATCATCTACCTCTTCCTCATCACTGTCCAAGCCCTCTCACTAGGATGCTACCCTATTTTTCCTATTGATCCTATATTGGTAGGGTGTTATGCTACACGTCACTCTTGCTCTTTCCATTATCTCTTTGTTATATTCCTTATCCATCATAATAGGTTTCATTTCTTCCTTTTTCTTGCCTCTGTCTAGAGCCATCTCCATGTCTCAGATATTCCTTAGTGTTTCCCCCTGCTCCCCCATGTGTGCAGAGTGATTTAGTTGTCTAAATATATTGTAATCACACCTTTATCATGAAATAACATCTTGATCAGCGTGTAAAGTGACCTAATATATATTCTTCTTGGTCCCTTCAATAATTCCTACTATGCATCAGTATATGACTTCGTTGTATCTACTCCAAATTCAGCAATAAACCCTGGAGTAATATTGTCTAACCAAAAATCCATTGTGCACATGAATTTATTATTAACCCTTTCCAACCGTGCAATGTTCTCAGTAGTCCACTCTACTATCCTTATCTGATTAGTTGGATGAGTATCCTTCAACCTCAATAACCAATCCTATAATAATTCTGGAAAATAACATAAATATGCCTCATTCAAATTAGTAAACAAATACCTCTACATATACTAGCACGGTGTACACCTGGAGCTTCTATTATCTTTCTGTGCAAACTTGAGTTATTTTGTTTCCAACAATCTTTCAATCTCTTACTTTGTAGGGTTCCATGGCCTAAACATCCCCTTCTACCACTGCATTCTCTTCATCAAATCCCCTCCAATCTAATTTGTTGAGTTCCAACTGACAATGAAACCATTTGTTGGATGTATGGGTTGACCCAGGTTCAGGGATGATTTTAGGGGCTAAACTTCACTCATGGGCTATTTTTCTAAAGTTTTTCTCAAAAAAATATTCACTATTCTAAAAATTATTCGTCCAAATTCTATAGGATAAAATTATTTTACCTTAAAAATCTCCAAAAGTTTATACAAACTATATAAAATCCTTAGAAATTTGAATATTTTTACAAAAATATCGCCAAAATTTTTATAGTTGGCATATGAAGAATTAGTAAGATTCGCCAAGGTTTCTACATTTTAAAATAAATTCACATCCTTAAAATCATCCCTGCCATGTTATACCTCAGTTCTCCAACAAAATCCTAGAAACCATCGGCCCCTCTGGTAAAATAGAAGGCAACATTGCGCATAGAATGCACAATGCAGTCTCACTTGAGATGGATTATGGGTAATTGCATGACCCAAGTTTCTGCAATCATGGAAGGGATGGAACTCATGGGAATGTTAGGAATATTATACTTCTTCTACTTCAACATTCATCATTCATTATATCTATCATTCATTTACCCATTAATATTCATTCTTCAGAAAATAGCATGCGCATTGTAAATTAACCTTAATAGATTCATATATTCATTCATCAAAGAAATCATATTAAAGAAACAGACACAAAAGACACACATAGAGACACCATGTTTTATTGTGCATCACTGCCCCTTGGGCTATGTCTACAAAGATCTTATTCTATTTATTATTCTTCATCAAAAAAAATTTGTTGCATGCATTACATCAAAAGTACATAAATGGTGAGGTTGACCAGTATCACACCAAGCTCCACGGCTTGTGACCTGAACCTCAGTTACACTCCATATGTCTCTAAAACGGACATCATCCGAGCTCTACAACTCCAACCAAAAAATATTACTATGACTCAGACTCAAAAAGGTTCTCCAAGATAAGATCTTCTATCACACACACAAAGTTACCTCCTATATATCTCATATATCCTCTATTTATATTACAAAAGGTGGGTAAAAACCCTTACATTATAATCCAAAACTCTAATTCTAAGTGGACTCAACTTGTCCACATTCTAACTTCCTTTGTGTGCTAATCCACAATTCCATCGTGCTAATTTTTCTTTGTTCCCCCCTTGCGTTGCTTCCTTGCTCCATTCTGCCTTGTTTATTGCATTGTATCTCAAGCCTTACCCAAAATATCTTGTTCCAAAAATAACGAAGTAGATATTACCACCACACTAATTGTGAAAATTACAAGATTACCCCAAACAAGTGAAGATCCAGATGCATTTTTCACTAAGGCGGGAGAATGAGCACTACCATAGGAAATGAAAGAAAATTTCGGGACAATATGGGGAAAGAAGGGACTGGATGTTACACACATCAATAATAAAAAGGTAAGTTTTACAATATAGGTACTGGCATGCAAGCTACTGCACAAATTTTGTAGAGACAAAGTACCGACCATAATAATTGTCGCTGCAGAGAAATGTGTAGAAGGGATCTGGATGAACTGGGCTAATTTTCTTAGGAACCAGTTTTTACAAGGTTGCACATAGGCACAGGAAAAGGGCATTGAGTTCCATTATATGTGGCTATTAATATTGGTTGCACTAGTTGTATGAAAAGAACCAATATATTACCAGTCCATGCACAAATCAGGCAGTTACACCTTATCTCATAGGTATACCAACTTATGGCACACAACATTAAAGAGACAAATAGAGACAAATAAAATATTCTTACATACTTAGAATATACGATGCAGGAGCATCTCTCCACGTCAGCCAGCCAGCCATGTCATCGCATGCATTCAAGGCTGAAGAGAGGCGCAACCCTCATCTTCAATTTTGTATTTGAATGTAATTAATGCTTAGGTTGTTGAGTCGGGGAGTCGTGCCTTTGTGAAGGCATTAGAGTAGGTAGGCCTTTAATGTTTGTAAGGCTGAGATCTAGATCCAGATGTTGGACTAGATAGCCCATTCAATGTAATTGAATAGGGTAGGTAGATTGGAGGGAAGAGCCTCCTCATGAAAAAGATGAATTGTATCTCTTTAGTAGTTAGTAGAGATAGAAAGACTCTGCGAGTGGAGAGCAGAAGAGAAGGAGCTGAGACCTTGTTACAGGTCATGCTCAGGAACACCTTTGTAAAGAGGCATTTTTATTAATATAAATAGAAGCAGTTTTTCCTACATGTATTTTTGTATTTTGTGGATGCCTTGGTGTGTTCTATTTTATGATGTGAATTCATGTTGTAGATGTATGCTAGGCATTTGTAGGTTGTTTTGATTTTAGACTTGGGGTTCTTTGTGGTTTCATGCCAAGATGGCGTGACAGAGTACTACGGTCTCTGAATACTAGTGCACTGAAGCACTTCTGAACTCTGCAGATTCAGACAAAGACGTGCCAGGTGGGCACAGAAGTTGAAATCAAAAACTTAGGAGAAAGACCTCAGGGTTTCTGAATACCTTGGAGGCTAGGCTGTGGAGAAGAACATAGTTGCAGACAGAAGCTCTGAGGAGTTCTGTGAAACTCTGCCAGGTGGGCATTGAGCTAGTGCAAGGAGTGCTGAGGAAGGACTCTATTGTGAGTTCAAGGAGAACCAGAATCACTGAGGATTCTGAGAGCTCTGCCAAGTGGGCATTGAGAAAGCGTATAAGGTGCACAGGATAGGATACTCTATCAAGTGGGCATTGAGACATTGTGCAGATAGGCACAGAAGAGAAGAGAACTCTTTGAGTTCTGGAATTTAAAGGAAGAGTCCACTGAGGGATCTTAGCAGGGTTGTTGAATACCCTGAAAGACTCAGAAATCAGGTTGCTTGAGCAGAAGATAGCCCAGAAGGAATTACATTCCCCATCTGAGGGAGAAAGGAAAAAGGATTTATTTCCTTAAAATACTGAGTGTTTGAGAAGCTTAGAAGAGATAGCACTTTGTGTGCGTGAAGACTCTATAGAGGCACAGAAGTCACGAATCTTCAAGGATTTGAAAATAATCTCAGGAGAGATAGCGTTTTACACGTGCATTCGAGAGCTCACAGTTGTGGAGTTCGCAGAGACGGAGCAAAGGTCGAAGCCTTTGAGAATTTAAAAATTCTCCCAAATCTGGGAAGTAGCGTGGAGAAGCTCAGAAGGGAGCAACGTCGGTCGTTGGATCAGCCGAAGAGATCTGGACCGTCGGATCTTGGTCCAATTACCCATCAGCCATCGGATCTGATAGGAGATGCACGAGGTTTACCTTTGTGAATAGGAGGTTGAAAGTCCCGACGAGAGGCATGGCGATCAGGATATCGACATTCGTGAAATCGGGAGTCACGATGACATGAGATTGGGAATTTTCATAGTGAAAATCCCGGAATCAATATGAGTCGTCCATCATAGGAGGACACGTGACGAAAATCGAGAACCCGTCGGTATTTCGGCGACCGGGGGTTCAAGTTGACAGAGAAAGTGTGTCATCGGAGCATCGCAAGTCACGATATCCCGAGGTTGAATCAGAATCATCCATCTTGAGGGGACACGTGGCGTAAATCCGAGGGCTCGGGAAAAGTCCCGGAAGGGGAGAGTCCATTGGCACATCGGGATTCGGCAGATCGCGAATCTTGAGGAAAATGGATCGGGTTTCTTCATGGTGAAAACCCTTAATTGAATCAGAGTCGTCCATTGGTTGGGACATGTGGCGAGATTGAGAGTCATAGGCATATCGGGAGTTTAGAAGTCAAGAGTCCAAGACCTTTTGAGTTCTGAAATAGCGAGATTGGATCAGGGTCGTCCATCTATTTGGGACACGCAGCAGAGATCCAGACTATCGGGGAGAGTCCCGATAGAAAAGTCAAACCGGAGCATCGGAGTTCGGCGTTTCACGAAGCCTGAGGACAAGGCTTCTGAAGCATCAGAAGTCGCGAAATCGCAAGAGGTGAACAGGATCATCGGTCAGAGGAGGATGTGTGGTAGCAATCGGAGCTTTCGGGAAAAGTCCTTAGAGGAAATTCGCCCATCGGCGTTACAGGATTCGGAATATCGGGGATACCGTGGACAAGAAGTCCATACATTTCAGAAACGCGAAGTCCGAAACCCCGATAGAATATAAGGCTGCGGTCTTGCAAGATAGTGGTCACGTGGGCCAGGAGTTTAGCCAGGAGGGATAACACGTAAGGGACCATATCGGCGAATTGGCTCATCGGAGATCGGGTATTCAAGAGGATAGGGAACTCTTGACATCGGGGATCACAAAACCCCGAAACCCAAAATTATCAATCGTGGAAAAGTCATAGGCGCATGCAGGGGCCGAGACAGGGAAATAAGGATCTGTGGATCGAGAATTTGAGATTCCAATGGGAATCGAAAGAACCGCTTCGTCTCGAGGAGTTGAGTGAACGATCCTGCGAGCAGGTTTAGAGCCGGAGAGAGGCGAGCCTACACCAAGTGGTATCATAGCTTGATTTCATCTGTATATTTCAGGTGAAGCGAGAAGGTAAAGGAAGACAGAGCACTGGAGACTCTGTGGTGATTGTTTGCGGGTAGGAAGCAATCAGGGAGACAGCCAAGAGTGACTGTAGGATGAAGCTGAAAACACTCGGTGTGTAGAGTGACAGCAACAGGTTTGCCGAGAGGGAAAACAGAGATAGCAACATGGCTACTAAAGGCCATGGGTATGCTGAGAGAAAAATCCCGAAGCTGATGAGTACAACCAAAAGGGGGAAAGAACTTGCTGATATCAGGGCAAGAATGGAAGAGCTTGAACTGTGGATGCAGCAGAATACCAAGCCGAGATGGGTATATGAATGGCCCATGATGAAGCCAAAGGTAAAATGGTCAGTCAGGGAGTTGTTGGATAGAAGATAGCGTAAGTTGTTAAAAGGATGGTTGAGGCATACTGAAACCCTCGACGGACCTGAGGAAATGGTTCAGATATGTGAACCGGAGACTGGGAGAGATCTCAGTGAATTGGGATCGGCTGAAGATCTCAAGAACTACCATGAGTGCATAGAGTAAATTCCAAATTTCTAGGAGGCAAAAGAGTTGATATCACTACGGGATCTCACGGACTGTCACGAGGATAGCCAAGGAATTTCACATTGCCAGCTGGGCAATGAAATGAGATCGTTGCAGGATATCAAAGACTACCAGGAGGGTAGTGGAAGCATCCCATATTGCTAGGTGGGCAGGGATGAGTAGATGAGACTATTTGAGGGTCTCATGAACTCAGAAGTGAGTCGGAATTAGCCTGAGGAGCTGACAGAGAAAATGAGCTCAGGGATGGATTTAGATCAACAGATGCAGCTGACAGAGGATGAAGATTCATGTGGTTTTTCAACCCATGTGAATGAATATGATGACAAGTTAAAAAATTTCACCATCCGAGGAGGTGATCTGAGGAGACTTATGATGATTGGGGTAATCGAGATATTCCTACCACTTTCCCAAGAGGAGGTAGAAGTCTGGGTTGCAGATGCAGCAACAACAGAAGAACAGTCAACTACGACTGTCAAGGAAAAGGGATTGGAGTAGATATATGAAGCTACCCAAGTAGGAGAGGAAAATGAGCATTATGAGGAATGGCTCAACATATTCAGCCAGGAAGTTGTAGCACTGAAGCTTACAACAGAAGAAGCAGAAGAGAATGATGAGCATTCTGAGGAATGGCTCAATATCTTCAGTAAGGAGACTGAAAAGACTACAACATGGGATTTTGCAGAAGAAGAAGAAGAAGAGGCAGACAGCTTTTTCTTTGTTGATCTGTATGAATAGATTGAATCCCTAGAGAGAAGGGTGAAAGTGCAAGGCATGCACATCCAACAGGTGAAGTTGGAAGCTGATGAAGAAGGCATGGGAGATCATGATGATCTTCTCATGTGGAAAAAAATTTTGCAGCTGAGGAGACTGCATGAACAGGGCCAGCCATTGGAACAGCTGGATGAAGAGATCAAGGGGATCAGAGAGCTAATGATCAGATCAACAAATACTACTAGTAAGGGGAAGCTGAGCAGAAGGAAGGAAGCAGTAGCAGCAGCGCAGCAGCAGCAACAGCAGCAGCAAGATGGAGCAGATGAACAGCTCCAGAGATTTATTTGGGATCCAGGAGGATTTCAACAGTTGATATGGGAAGCTCATGAGCAGGAGCTCATGACTTTGCAGTTGAGGAGTATGATGCAGGAGCATCTCTCCACATCAGCCAGCCAGCCATGTCATCGCATGCATTCAAGGCTGAAGAGAGGCGCAACCCTCATCTTCAATTTTGTATTTGAATGTAATTAATGCTTAGGTTGTTGAGCCAGGGAGCCATGCCTTTGTGTAGGCATTAGAGTAGGTAGGCCTTTAATGTTTTTAAGTCTAAGATCTAGATCAAGATGTTGGACTAGATAGCCCATTCAATGTAATTGAATAGGGTAGGTAGATTGGAGGGAAGAGCCTCCTCATGAAAAAGATGAATTGTATCTCTTTAGTAGTTAGTAGAGATAGAAAGAGTTTGCGAGTGGAGAGAAGAAGAGAAGGACCCGAGACCTTATTACAGGTCATGCTCAGGAACACCTTTGTAAAGAGGCATTTTTATTAATATAAACAAAAGCAGTTTTTCGTGCATGTATTTCTGTATTTTGTGGATGCCTTGGTGTGTTCTATTTTATGATGTGAATTCATGTTGTAGTTGTATGCTAGGCATTTGTAGGTTTTTTTGATTTCAGACTTGGGTTTCTTTGTGGTTTCATGCCAGGAGGGTGTGACAGAGTACTACGGTCTCTGAATACTAGTGCACTGAAGCACTTCTGAACTCTGCGGATTCAGACAAAGACGTGCCAGGTGGGCACAGAATTTGAAATCAACAACTCAAGAGAAAGACCTCAAGGTTGTTGAATACCTTGGAGGCTAGGCTATGGAGAAGAACACAGTTGCAGACAGAAGCTCTGAGGAGTTCTGTGAAACTCTGCTAGGTGGGCATTGAGCTAGTGAAAGGAGTGCTGAGGAAGGACTCTGTTGTGAGTTCAAGGAGAACCAAAATCACTGAGGATTCTGAGAGCTCTGCCAAGTGGGAATTGAGCAAGCGTATAAGGTACACAGGATAGGATACTCTGCCAGGTGGGCATTCATACATTGTGCAGACAGGCACATAAGAGAAGAGAACTCTTTGAGTTCTGGAATTTAAAGGAAGAGTCCACTGAGGGATCTTAGCAGGGTTGCTGAATACCCTGAAAGACTCATAAATCAGGTTGCTTGAGTAGAAGATAGCCAAGAAGGCATTGCATTCCCCATCTGAGGGAGAAAGGAAAAAGGATTTATTTCCTTAAAATACTGAGTGTTTGAGAAGCTCAGGAGAGATAGCACTTTGTGTGCGTGAAGACTCTACAGAGGCAGAGAAGTCACAAATCTTCAAGGATTTTAAAATAAGCTCAGGAGAGACAACGTTTTACATGCATAGTCGAGAGCTCACAGTCGTGGAGTTTGCAGAGACGGAGCAAAGGTCGAAGCCTTTTAGAATTTAAAAATTCTCCCAAATTTGGGAAGTAGCGTGGAGAAGCTCAGAAGGGAGCAACACCGGTCGTTGGATCAGTCGAAGAGATTTGGACCGTCGGATCTTGGTCCAATTACCCATCAGTCGTTAGATCTGACAGGAGATGCACGAGGTTTACCTTCGTGAACAGGAGGTTCAAAGTCCCGACGAGAGGCATGGCCATCAGGATATCTGCATTCATGAAATCAGGAGTCACGATGACATGAGATCAGGAATTTTCATAGTGAAAATCCTGGAATCAATCTGAGCCGTCCATCATAGGAGGACACGTGGCAGAAATCGAGAACTCGTCAGTATTTTGGCGACCGGGGGTTCAAGTTGAAAGAGAAAGTGTGTCATCGGAGCATCACAAGTCATGATATCCTGAGGTTGAATAATAATCTTCCATCTTGAGGGGACGTGTAGCGTAAATCCGAGGGCTTGGGAAAAGTCCCGAAAGGGGAGAGTCCATCGGCACATCGGGATTCAACAGATCGCGAATCCTGAGGACAAGGGATCGGGTTTCTTCATGGTGAAAACCCCGAATTGAATCAGATTCGTCCATTGGTTGGGACATGTGGCGACATCGAGAGCCATCGGCATATCGGGAGTTTAGAAGTCAAGAGTCTGAAACCTTTTGAGTTTCAAAACAACGAGATTGGATCAGGTTCGTCCATCTGTTGGGGACACGCGGCAGAGATCCAGACTATCGGGGAGAGTCTCGATAGAAAATTCAAACCGGAGCATTGGAGTTCAACGTTTCGCGAATCCTGAGGACAAGGCTTCCGGAGCATTAGAAGTCGTGAAATCACGAGAGGTGATCAGGACCATCTGTCAGAGGAGGACGTGTGGTAGAAATCGGAGCTTTCGGGAAAAGTCCCGAAAGGAAAGTCGCCCATCGGCATTATGGGATTCGGGATATCGGGGATCCCGTGGACAAAAAGTCCATACATTTCGGAAATGCAAAGTCCAAAACCCCGATAGGAGATAAGGTTGTGGTCTTGCGAGATAGTGGTGACGTGGGCCAGGAGTTTAGACAGGAGGGCTAACACGTAAGGGACCATATCATCGAATTGGCTCATCAGAGATCGGGCATTTAAGAGGATAGGGAAATCTTGACATTGGGGATCATGAAACCCCGAAACCCAAAATTATCAATCGGGGAAAATTCATAGGTGCGTGCAGAGGCCGAGACAGGGAAATAAGGATCTGTGGATCAGGAATTTGAGATTCCAGTGGGAATCGAAAGAGCCGCTTCGGCTCGAGGAGCTAAGTGAACGATCCTGTGAGCGAGTTTAGAATCGGAGAGAGGCGAGCCTGCACCAATATATAACACAGATAGTGACACACACACTATGCATTCTACCCGAAATAGTAGTATCATACCAAGGCCTCGCGTGGTTTAGAGTCGACATGCACCACATGTATCTACAAACTATGAAGGAACCAATGCAACAATGGACACAAATGAGTTGTAGGGTGACAGTAGTGGAAGTCGGACTCAAACTTATAGAATGGTACAAGGATATGAAAAAGGGCACCCATGGCCTGGGGGAGGAGCGAACGAACACAACAAATAGGGTTGACCCATTAGGCGAAGATGAGGAATGAGAAATGCTTTTTGAAGACCTAGGGGATACACACGAAAAACATCAACCAAAAAGAACAAGGGTTATACATGAAACATCAAAAGCCCCCTAATAAAACTCAAAAATAAAGGACATGGGAGAAACACAAGAAGGGATAGCACACAAGAAAAAAAAGGGACAAAGACCACCACCACCTTTCTACATATTGACAAAAGGTGACATTGAAAGAATTGTCCAACAAATGGATGATACTATAGAATAAATTTGGGAGAAAGAAACTAATAAGGAAGAGGCACACCATAAGGAGATGCAGGATTACTTGGTAGCACTCCAAAAAATGATGGATGCAACAAGGAGTAGGACGCAAAACAGGGAAGAAGAAGAGGTAGTCGAGGAATGGACCAATAAACATGAAGTCATACAAGAACAACTAGGGGTAATCCAGAAGATACTAGAATCAATGAAATTAACACTGGTGCAAGGAATAGGCACAAGACAAATAGGTCCAACAGAAGTAACACAGACTATAGGATTGGTTCAGGCGATAGCACCGCATAGAGTGATCAATGTGCCAACCAGGATAGTCAGGCTACCCAAACCCAAAATTCAAGAACAACTACAGGGACTAAGTTACATGGACTTAGGCGTATCCCAGATGAGTACCAAAGTGTTACAAATCTTACATACAAGGGTGACAGAGGAATTATTCCTTCATGCATACATTGAAGACATGCAAATAACAAAGGTGGAAGCATGGAAAGAAGAACTATAGAGACAATACAACACTACGCTACAAGAAAAGTTCATAGTAGAGCAATGAGTAGAACTCACAGAAAAGGAGAAAAGAAAATCAAATAGAGAGGAAGAACAAGCTAAGAGGGAGAAGCTTGCAATAGAAGAGAAGGTCAATAAATCCCAATAGGAAAAGAATGCAAGAGAGAAAAAGGCTAAAGAAATAAGGAAGGAAAAGGAGGAAGCAGAGAATTTGGTGCAAAAAGTTCGAGAAATGATACAATAGTTATATAAAGAAGTACCAGAGGTACCAATGGTGGTAGAATACACAATTGAACAATAGGTAGGGAAGATCAAAAAGGCTATCTAGGGCCTTTGTAAGAATATTACGGAACTGGAAGTGAATGCAACACTAGGGACACCACCGGAAGAAAGAGTGAAGAGGGAAAGGACTATGCAGATAGTGATGGCGAATATTAAACATTTATAAAAAGTGTGTCTAAGTATATTTGAATAAGGTGCATGCATATGGATATATATTACGAACAACCCAAAGTTTCAATCACTGGATGAGCAAATCAGGGTCGCTTAAGAACAAATAAGTCAAGATACCAAGCGGGGAAATACGCTCCCACTAACCGAAAGAATGAAAACATTGTTGGTGAACAAGAAACTACATATTTCAGTGGAACAATTGGAGGAAGAGTAGTGAAAGGTAACACAGGAGTTGCAACCACAATGCAACGAGGTACTCAGGGTACTAGAGGAACTAGCTAATGTGTAAACTAGCATGACAGTAGCAGTGCAAGACACTGAGGCCAAACTAAATAATCTGAGGACGCATACAATGGAATAAATTATTAACAAGGAGGCTGAATTCACAAAAATAGTATAGGAAGTAAAGGAAATCCTCTGGAAAATCATTGAGGCATAGAAGAGCTTGACACAACAGGGTTAAGTGACTTGGGATGAGCCACAAGTGAGTGTTGGGGGCTTGTTGGGAAGGTAGGTCAAATAGATAAAAGAGAGAAGAAACGACACATAGAGAAAATATGTAAGATCAAGAAGATCAAGATGGAAGAGAGAAGAAAGAGAAGAAGAGGGGAGACAAGAAGGAACAAGGTCCCATAAAATCTGAGAAAACCAGTCGAGCATGAGATGTAACCAACTCAAAATGAGTTGTCACTAGTGGAGAAGGAGTGGGAGAAAACTTATTCTGATTTGGAAAGAAAAACATAGGTAAAAGAAGTAAAAAGTTCATAATTGAAGAGATTCTGGAATTCTGAGAGAGTGGAGGATAATTTCAGAGGTCGAAGCGACAACCAGGACAATGAAAATCCGAGAGTAGTTGTTGTGATTGTATGAGATTTTGTGTAAAGAATCCATGAATGTAAACCATCGAATATATATTGAACATCTATTTCAGTGCAGAGCACACTAGAATACCTTAACTATAATAAATAAGAAAATATTTGTGGGCGTAGCCCAGGAGGGGGTGAACCATGGTAATCTTGTGACGAGTTATGTTGTGAAATAGTTATTCATGTTTACAATAGGTTAATCCATGACCGTGTAATGTTGATACTTTCTTTTCCTATGATCAATGCTTATATTTAATGATAATATTGAAATATGCATGTGTCGTAATGTTAAATGTATGTTTAATTGTTAATTGATAAGAATCTAACCTGATATGCATAAAAAATCAAGTAATAAGGACAGACTAACTAGAATACAATGCATGAAAGGGTCTGTTAGATATGACGTAGTGGGTCTTCCTTCATTCCCTCACCATTGTAGAATATTGGTTCTTGCAGTCCCCATAAAGATACCTCGGGTGAGACTTCGCCTTCTCGTAAGTGATGTCGAAAGGGCTAGTATCTGTAGGGGTTTTTTGGACAACTTACCTTGAACACAAGGTCTTTAACCTATCCACATGCATGCACCAACAATGGTTCTGGATAGTTGATGCTTGAGGCATCATCGTCAGAAGAAAGGGGATAGTGAGTTAAATGTCATATATAGAGTGTGGACGATGAAATAGGTTGAGACCGTTGACAGTCGTTGATCTCATCAGAGATACGACGAAGAGACATGGACCGTTGATCCCTACACACTTTCACTGGGTTTTAGGAGTTAAACATGTAGAGTGTTTGTTAGGAGTGCCGACATCGGTGAAAAGGATAGTAAATTTGGATCATCAGTCATTATGGAGTGAAGGTTTAATCTCAACCCTTGATTTGTCATAGTCCCCCCCCCAATTCATTTAATGAATGTAAAGGAAGGTACGAGCGTTAAGTTGTGGGTAGTTCATAATCATCGATTAATCTAGGATCGTAGGATAAGTAGCCTGAAGACCATTAGATATGGTAAAAGGGTTGATCAACATTTTGTCATTAGAACAGTATGAATATGTAGTGGCACTTCGCCGAAGTGAATTTCGGCGATGACAATAGGCTTATGTGGAAAAAACCTCCACAACGACGAGGTGGGGTAGGCGCTATGTCGAAATCACAATGTTTCTATGCTGGAGGTAACGAGTGATGAATTTCCATGTGGATGCTATGTGATAGTGTGTTGGATGCCGACCTTATGAGTTTAAAAAACCATAGAAGGCCATAACCTTTGATCCCAAACTCGGATGTAAGCATGGTTGTAGTCATTGGAAATCTCTTGACGAGACAAAAATGATGGTGCCCGCAAGGAGAGGTATAAAGGTAATGAAAGAAATAATAAATGTTAATTCTCTACTCCTTAAAATGCTACTTAGGGTGTTGGGTGTCTTACAGAGTGGTATCATAGTTGAAGGTTCAAACTCTATGATTGAATGGGTCACCAAGAGCACTTAAAATTATTTGAAAGGGATTTTCTTTGATGCTCGAAATTCTTGTTTTGAGTGTTGACATAAAAATTCTAATGATAGTTGTTGTTTCAACATGTGGATGTGTTATAAGGTCACAATGGTGAATGGTGCAATGCAATATGGATGACACCTCGCACCTCAAGGATGAAGAATATGATGGTCGAAGGGATAAGTGAACCCCTACATATTTTATGGACACCATTAGAAGTATGAAGGAAGACAATGAGAGGCTTATAAGAGCTCGGGCCAAATAGGAAAAATTGAATGCATTTTTACTATAGAGCCTATTTGAAATTTAGAAACATTTGCAGCAAGTCCCTAGTAATGCAGAATTATAGCAGTCTAAGAGGTTGAAATCCCCTTAGGATTCCCAAAGGCATGAAATGACTCATAGTGATGTAGGAAGGTGTTCTTCCAGAAATAAGCATCAGGATGCCAATAAAGTCAAATTGAGTGGAAGTGTTTCCATAGACTCATCTAACCAAAAAAACTACTTCGAAAAAACAGTCCAGTAGTGGCACAAAATCCAATGTTCCTAAGAAGATAAAGAGGAAGAGTTATTAGAGCTCTCTAACCAAAGAATTTAAGAAGGCTAAGCCTCCTATCATTGATGGAGAGATAAATAAAGGAGAAGAGGTTGACACATGGCTATTTGGTTTGAAGAAGTACTTTTGAGTGCATAATTATTCTGAGAATACTAAGGAAAGGCGTCTAGTATTAAATTTGAATGGAGGAACTTCCATATGATGGTAAGATCTCAAGTAAATTAAATGCTTGAAGGAAAGAAATATAACTTGGAAAAAATTTGAGAAATAATTTTATAAAGCTTACTTATCTGAGAAGTATTATGATGAAAAAATAAAGGAATTCCATCATCTTAAGTTGGGACAGCTTACCATGGATGCATACACTAAAATGTTTATGGAGTTATTGAGGTATGTTCCCTACCTCAAGGATGAGAAGGAGAGAATCCAACATTTTCTCAGTGGGTTACCACAGTCCTACCAAGATCAAATTATGTTTGACAAACCCCAAGACACTGGAGGACACTATTCAGAAGGGAAAATGTTGTTATAACCAATATAAACACAAGAATGAGTCTTCAAAGGATTGGATAAGGAAAAGACTTAATTTCATAAGAGGATATTCAAATCATTCCCCCATAAGAATTCAAGAAAAGGTGCATAGTTGGTTCAACCAAGTAGGAGTGTGCATCAACAAAATTTCCCATTTCAAAGTTGAAATAAACCAACAAAGCATGCAAGAGAAGGAACAAAGGAGCCCAAGGAAGTACCTTTACAATGTTGTGGGTGTGGAGAGCCACATATATTGAGGTATTTCCCCCACAGGAAGCACGACAACAGAAAGGCATATAATGTGCGAGAGGAAACTACAGTCAATGACGTGGCCATAAGTTTGAAGAGTATTTACGTAGATGTAGAGAATCAACAAGCATGCCACCAAGCCTCTATGGTGGAATTAGAAGGTATTATTACTAAATGACCAATCTTTGTTTTAATTGACCCAATATCTAATCTTATTTATGTATCACCTTGAGTGGTTGATGGATGCTCATTACAAAGGAAGAAGCATGCTAAAGCATGGCTAGTTTAGTTAGCCATTGGAACAAAGAGGAAAGTGGTTGAGGTAGTTGAAGCTTGTCCAATTGAGATAGATGGACTACAGAACCAGGAAGTTTTGAACATCCTACCCCTAGGCTCATATGACGTACTCTTGAGCATGGATTGGTTGGCTGCCAATGAGAAAAATTAAATTGTTACGAGGAAAATTTGGAATGTAAGAATGAGAAAGGTAATGTAAGGATTTTGCAAGGTACCCGAAATCCAATTTCCATAAGGCAAATATCGATGATGCATCTTAAGAAGTTTAGAAAAAAGGGGTGTCCCTTGTATGCTATACAAGTGTTGAATTTATAAAAAATCAAGGAGATGAAATATGAAGACCACCCAATGTTGTGGGAGTTTAGAGATGTATTTCTATAATAAGTTCTTGAATTACCTTCGAAAAGAGATCTTATTTCAATAGCTCTGGTACCTGGGGAAAAACCAACATCGAGAGTTCCCTATACGATGAGCACAACATAAATGATAGAGATGAAGGTGCAGCTAAAGTAAATATTGGATAAGGTTTACATCAGTCCAAGTGTATCCTCGTGGGGAGAACCAGATCTATTTGTAAAGAAGAAGAATGGTACCTTGAGACTATGTATTGATTACAAGAAGTTGAACAAGATGACCATTAAGAACAAACACCCTTTTCCTAGGATACATGACCTTTTTATCAGCTCGGGGGAACTACAATATTCTCAAAGATAGATTTGAGGTCAGGATATGACCAAGTGAGAATCAAGGATTAGGACATCCACAAGACAACCTTTAGAACAAGGTATGGGCACTATGAGTTTGTTTTGGTACCCTTTGGACTTATGCATGCACCAGATACATTCATGTTCTTAATGAATAGTGTGCTCAGTAAGTATTTAGATAAGTTATCTTACTATTTGTGGATGACATTTCGGTGTATTCCAAGAACCGAGAGGAACATGAAGAACACCCTAGAATGGTGTTACAGGTGTTAAGAGAACACCAGTTGTATGCCAATTTCAGCAAGTACAATTTCTATAAGAAGGAAATCCAGTATATAGGCCATGTAATCTCAGTTGAAGGAGTGATCGTAGACGTCGAAAAGATCAAGACGATCATGGATTATCCTACTCCTAGAAATGTGACAAAAGTGAGATCCTTCATGGGATTGGTTGGATATTACATGAGCTTCATAAAGGGATTTTCCAAGATTGGTAATCCTATTACTTCGTTGAACGAAATGGAATGAAATTCATCTGGACACTAGAATGTGAAGCTAGCTTCCAACAACTGAAGAATCTATTAATTGATGTGCCTATTATAAGCATTGTGGATCTAGAAAAGGATATATTGGTCTGTACAGGGGATTGCAAGGAAGGACTCGGTGGAGCTCTGATACAAGAAGGGAAAGTGATTTGTTACAAGTCACAAAAATTAAATGAACATAAGAAGAAGTATGTTACCCATGATATAGAGCTTGAAACCATCGTACATGTGTTGAAAACATGGAGGAACTACCAGATCACAAGGAGATTTATCCTCGTCATCGACCATTACATTATAAAGTATTTATTTGATTAGCATTTATTGAATGCTATACAAGACTGGTGGATGGTGTTGATCAATGAGTTCAATTTTGAAATAAAAAACATAAAATGAAAATATAACAAAGTAGCAGACACACTCAGTCGAATTGTTCAAATAGTGCACTTAGCAATGACAAGTGTAAGAGATTTTGACATCCAACAAAGGATTAAAACCCTCTTGCAAGAATATGATTTCTTCAACCAAGTGAAAGAAAGGTTAAAAAAAGAACCTAGAGAAAGGAGGTACAAAGGATATCAGCTTGGGGGTAATAGCCTATTGTTGTATAACAATTGGTTGTATGAACCTAATTCAATGGATTTGAAGCACCTGATTTTGGATGAATTCCATAGAACACCACATGTAGGCACCCTGGTTACCAGAAAATGGAGATAGCAGTTAGACAACTGTATTATTGGTCGGGAATGATGCAAGACATTTCCCAATATATTGTGAAGTGCTTAGAGTGCCAATAGGTGAAAGTTGAGCCTGAACATCATGTTGGATTATTGCAGACCTTAAATATTCCATAGTGGAAATGGGAGGTGATTTCCATGGATTTTATCATAGGTCTACCTAAGATATCCAAATAACATGATGCAATCATGGTTGTAGTGGATAAGTTGAGCAAGGAATTTCATTTTATTCCTATAAAATCTACGTTTAAATCCATATACATTGCCAATTTTTTTATGAAATAAAGTTTCATATTTCATGGTTTTCCCAAAATGATAATCTCAGACAGTGATGCTAAGTTCACCTCAAATTTTTGGAAAGGCTTGTTTACAATCTTGGAAACACAACTGGCATTTAGCACAGCCTACCATTCCCAAACAAATGGTCAGCCTGAAAGGGTGAATGAAGTGTTAGAAGACGTGTTAATAATGCATGTTATGAACCAACCCAAGCATGGGAAGAGTATCTACCATTAGTAGAATTCACGTATAAAAATGGTTACCAAGAATCATTGAAGATGATCATATTTGAGGCTTTGTGTGGTAGAAGTGTAGAGTTCTTATTAGTTGGGACAGTCCAGGGGAAAAAATTTCCCTTGGAATATAATTACTGAAGGATATCGAGCAATCTATCGTCAAGAAAAGACAAAACTTGAAGGTTTACCAAGATAGAAAAAATAGCTACGTTGATAGCAAAAGAACCCAAAGAGAATTTAAAGTGGGAGACCATGTATACCTTCGAGTGAAACCCAAAATAAGTTCCATGAGAATGGGGATGTGTGCTAAGTTGGCCCCCTGATATTTTGGACCGTTTGAAATCCTAGGAAGGATAGGACTAGTAGCATACATGCTTTCCTTACCACTTGTTGTTAGAGCTCATAATGTATTCCATGTTCCTTTGTTAAAAAAATAAGTGCAAGATTCTAATCATGATATTGATTGGACTGTAATAGAGGTGGAGCCAGAAGGAGAATTCTATCCCAAACCTCAATGCATCATGGATAGGAAAGAAACAATGCTCTGAAACCGAGCCATCATGCAGGTCAAGGTGCAATGGAAGAACTTTAGAGCCGATGAAACTACACGAGATCTGGAAGATTCCACGAGATCGACACAACCATTTTTTTTAACTGTATAATTATGTATACATGGTGTTTTAAACACCAAGGACGATGTTTCTTTAAGGGGGAGGGGAATGTAACACCCAGTTTTCCTTGAGACTGTAATTATGTTAATATTACATGATTTGTGTTACGAAACATGTGACTATGTTTAATTTAATAAAAACACTAAACCATTGACTAAGGAGGAACAACCTTGAAATTTTTGTCCATGATACACCAGAGGAAGTTAACAAACCAGGGGTTGATTGAATGGTTGAGTGTAAAGGAAGATAAAGTGCATTTGTGAAGAAAATAGGAAGCTTGCCTAACACGCTTACTTATGCTTGTTAAAAAAAACCTCACACCTTCAATGTACCAGGCCTGTACAAATCCAAATTACCAATAAAAGGAGTTGCATGGGTGGTTGAAACAGTCAGTGAATGTTGGCAGTTGACCTTTGAAGAAGGAAAGGGCCAATTAAGTGACTTGACAGTAGGACCATGTGGATGTGCCTCTTAGGAATGAGAACCATGGATTGCAGGTGGAATCTGCATGAATCCAAAATATCTTCAAGGGGATGGAAAAGAAGAAGAGAACACAACACAACACAAGAAATGCAGAGATTCATACAATAGAGTGATCAGGAGAACAAGTGGATTCCGTGAGTGCAGAGAATGAGTGCGTTGAGAAACTCAACTCACAAAGATATTTAGGGATATTGATTGAAGAGTGAAAGGAGAAGAATATATTTCCTTGAAGAAAATAGGAAGATTTCATAAGTTGTTGATGATCACCCTGAATATAGGAGACTTGGATGCTGAACTAGAGTAATAGTGGGCTACAACTTGGCGCTTACCGAATAGAAACTAACATTGATAAGAGGGGATCACTGAGGGAATGTTTATCAGAGAAGGGACTCCCTTGTGCATAGGAAATCCAGTTGATAATCAAACTTATAAACCTATAGAGACCCTGATCTCAATGGGAGCTAGGAAACTTCTATTGTGGCATAGGGTGAAGAAGAGTAACCTTTCTGGATCATCATTAGCTTTGAATCTAGCTAAGTCAATTTTCCCTGGTGGTATCATGGCTTGGCAAAAAGGTGACGTACTAAAGGAAGGAACTATATAGTAATGCCTAATGTTGGGACGAAAGGCATCCTCCCTTAGTCAGTTAGTGTTGGAAAATTTCCTTATCAGATAAGTTTTTGACTTAGCTTGTCAAAAATTTAATATGAATGATATGTGCATGTAAATGTATGATACTATAGGAAATGTAAATTATTACAAATGATTTTACAGAATCTATGAGAGTTTGATTATGTTACCATGGCACTATAATTTTGTATCTAATTGTAAAATCAAAAAAGTGTAGACTAGTGTATCCCCAAATACCTTGAGTTGTTAGAGAAAAGTTTGTAGGACATAGACAAAAACATCACTTAGCTAGTGATGGGATGACTTGTAACTCAAGAAATCCTTTGTGAGGAAGGGACTACCCTGAACCCTGAGAGAATATCCAATCTATTGAACAGAGCTTGTAATATCTATAAGGCCTTATGCATTCATGAGGTTGAGAGGCCAACTATGGGAAAATAATACTAGTAGACCTTAGAATACACGGATAGAGCCTCATATAAATTAGAAAAAGGATTAAGTCCCAAACCCGTGGGATAACTAATTCAGGAATAATGAGATGAGTTTGAAGAAGTTATGATCATCGATGGGGTGGGATGAGTTAATTTCATTCCTTTGTCGACAAAGGTCTATCGTTGGGAATGACCGAGAGCTAGAACTTGTAAAAGTTCTTTGATGATGATAAAGGTCAGAGACTAAATGACAGTCATTGATTTTATCTAGGAAGGCATGGAGAGACCTACGATGTCGATGCTACACGTGTCTTCATCGACGATTTAAAGTGTGAAGGGAAAGTTTCATTGAGGAAGCGTAGACGATGTAGTGGCATAAATATTGACGAGAATCATTAATCTATGCTTAAATTAAACATATCCTTTGTCGTCGATCTCTGGAAGATCACACTTAGGATATGAAAGACAGTGAATATGTCATGATGATGTAGTATTCCTACTCTATAGTCCACATGTAAAGGTGGTAACAGGTGTTGCTAGCAGATTCGTTAATGGGACTAATGTGGGTCCCATTGGGTGAGGAGGTTCTTTGAACCTTTGATTTAGTGGTGATCATTAGATCTATGGGACAATGGTTTTGGACCATTGATTCCCAAGGAATATTCGTCGGAAGAAAGGTTATGGTGAGTTAAATGTCATTTATAGAGTGTCAACGACAAAATAGGTTGAGACCATTGAAAATCGTCGATCTCATCGGGGATGTGACAAAGAGATATGGATTGTTGATCCGTATGCATTGTCACTGTGGTTTAGGATTTAAACATGTATACTATTTGTTAAGAGTACCGACGTCGGTGAAAAGGATATGAAATATGGACCATCGGTCAATGCACAGTGGAGGTTTAATATCTACCATTAAATCATCATAGTTCCCCCCCCCGAATTCATTTAATGAATGTAAAGGAAGGGATGAGCATTAACTTGTGGGTAATTCATAATTTTTTATTCACATAGGATCATAGGATGAGTAGCCCGAAGACAATCGGATTTGGTAAAAGGGTCGATCAACATCTCATCATCGAGACAGTCCAGATGTGTAGTGGCACTTCGTCGAAGTGAAGTTCGACGAAAACAATAGGATTATGTGGACAGAAGCTCCACAATGACGAGTTGGGGTAGGCACTACATTGGTGTCACGATGTTTCTATGCTATAGGGCATGAGTTATGAAGTGCCATGTGGATTCTACATGAAAGTGTGTTGGATGCCAACCTTATGAGTTTGTAAAACTAGAGAAGGTCGTAACTATTGATCCCAAACGCGAAAGTAAGCATGGTTATAGCCATTGAAAATATCTTGACGAGCCGTAAATGATGATGCCCCCAAGGAGAGGTACAAATATAGAGAAATAAATAAGAAATTTCAATTCGCCACTCCTTAAAATGCTACTTAGGGGGTTGGGTGTGTTACATAGGGAATATGTATAGTTGCACTACCAATATTCTAAAGTTTTCACATTTTTCCTTGTTTTAATACACTATTGACTTTCACATAAGCCTCATCCTCTAAAGCCCTAATCTCTAGTCATGTATTATTTTCCATCCTAGAGAAATTTGATGAATTTCAACACTAAAATATTGTTGGCCTCACTAGCATGCCTTAAATAATCAAAATTCAAATCCAAAAGGCATGTTCAAGTAAGGAAGATTTCAATGGTCCTAGTTGAGATGTATGCAATAGGTCATATTTTTGAATACATCCAAAAATTATCTTACAATCCTTAACCACTACCACTATAGGTCTTGACCACTTTCAAGACAAGGAGACCTTAATTGGTAACAAATTCTTCAAATTTTCTAGACTTACTACATTTGTGCAAGTATCCATTATATAGTGACAAGTCAAGATAAAGGACTTCCAACAAATTCTATATACTAACAAAATCTTCCAGTAGTGTAATTTGAACCCTATTTATTTAGTCAAAATCCAATTACCATGGTAAATGATAGAAACATCGGCAAGCACAGGAAGAAAACTAGAAGATAATACTAAAAATAAAGTCTATGCAATATTTTCAAATATGAAGACTCAACAAGCTCATATCCATCATTGAAATAAATAAGAGAAACCAAGAAAAAATAAAAATCCAAACACTACACTTCTCATTGTATGTTGAGTTTACCGTTCCTCCCCTCTTCAAGAGGTGATGTCCTTGGAGCAATATGCCTACCATGAATCCATCTTGTCTCTATAAATCATTAATATTATATTACAATAAAATATCAAGACTTAATGGGAAATGAACACAATCAAAATTATTTGCATTGAATTGGTTAGAATTAACATAAAAATAAAAAAATCACAACAAAATATCATGGGCTTGTAGCAAAATTTTAGATTCAATACCAAATTGAATAATGGAGGGGAATTTGATCTTAATTTTATGCTTGATCTCATAAAACGTTTATTTTAGCTTTGTTGCACCATGATAAAAATATCTAAAATGCGGGCAGCCACAAATGCCCATGGTAGGAGATGCGGGAAAATGAAGACACCAGATTGGGTGAACGACTGGTTCGAAATCGAAGACATCGGATTGGACGATCGGATGGTATGAAACAGAAGGCACTGGATTGGGAGGGAGCCACAGTCCTATGAGCCCAGAGTATGGATGTATGGACTTGGAGAAAAAACAGCTCTTTGTTTTAAGAGGAACACGTCCGAAAGGGATGGACAAGGTCAGGCTGCGACATCCAAATCATTGGGCAGGACGGACCCCTTTATCTCTTAGACAGGCCCTCCTGACATCACCAAACAGAAGCTCCCTAGGTTTTGGTATTTACCTTTTAAACTCTTCCCCAATCTGTCTTCTGGTTTAACTGTGACCTCTATTTAAATCTGAAATTTCGCTCCTGCTCACTGTCAGTTTAACCTATCCACAAGCCCCACCAAAGACAACAGTCTCCTCGGGGTTCCAGTTTTTTCCGACAGTTAATACCCTTAACATCTGCCTTCGCACAAACCCCGATCTCTTATTTAAATCTGATAACCACTCCAGCACCTGTCTATATTACCTATCCACATGCCCCACAAAAGACAACAGACACCTCGAGGTATTGTCTTTTTCCTACTGTTAATACCATTTACGTTCCGCCTTCGCACTATCCCCGACATTTTTCTTGAAACTGGTTGGGACCAACATGTTCCTGTCAAGACCCCTGTCACTTTTCCCACCATCATAGGTAGATCATATCCTTGTGGAATCTACAACATCTCTCGTGGAAACACTGAACCTGGTCGCTACTGATAGACAAATCGGGGACCCCTGGGACCACCCGGACATCATGGCTACTATTGATGAGATGATAAACAAACACTACCTAAAAAAACAGCACACACCGGTCTCCAGACAGCCTGTGTCTGGATCCACGCTCCACTCATCTGACGTAGAAACCACACCACTGAAGCCTTTACCCGAGAAAAACCCACCTAAGCCCTACGCTTACAACAGATACTGTGGATACCACAAAAATACAATCACCCCCTCTGGCCACCCTCCTACCAACAAACATAAGCCATAGAGGGTCTGGAAACCTAAAGAGACCCACCCAAAACTAATCCTAGGCATGGATGTGGGACTGACTGAAGCATGCAACTTGGCACTATGTGCTCTGGTTGGCAGACTTGCCTACAAAGAAAAATGCAACCAGAGCTTGGAAGATTGGATAGCAGTTTCATGGAAGCCTCTTCTAGGGTATCTTCCCAGAGTACTTCTTCTTCAACACGGATGGTTTGGCTTTATATTCAAGTCACCTGAGAATACTGTTCAAGTCTTGGACAAGTTCTGGGCGGTTGGCGGTGGAAGCCTCATGCTAAAGTGATGGAGGCTTAGCTTCAACCCTTCCACTGAATATTTTTCCTTCAGGCACCTCTGGGTCCTCCTACCTGGCCTTCCACTACAACTTTGGAACCATCAAGCCTTAGAACTTATCGGATCTTCTTTAGGGCGTTTTTTAACAGTGGACACAGCCTCCCTGGCTACATCTGACCGAAAATGGCTAAAATCCTGGTTGAACTAAATATCCATGTAGGACTACTGGAAGTCCTGAACATAGACTAGAGAGGCTATCTTATCGCCCAAATAATCGACTACCTAGGAATCCCGTTCAGATTCTCCTTCTGCCATAGAACTGGTCACCTAAGACGGGATTGTTACAAGTATCCTCCCACAGAACCAGAGGCAACCTCGTCGGAAGAGGTCAGGATAAATGGATACAACACACAGTCTGATGCATCTACAGGGGAGTCGCCAACTCAACAGCAAGAAATGAACACTGATTCGCACGATGATTCAATGGTGAGAAATATAATGTTTTACTGTCCATCACTTTACAAAACTCTATTATCCTGGGAGAGGCTCAAGATTAATTCACTGGATTCAAACTCCACACAACCGGCCCCTGCTTCTGAAAACACAGTTTTTCTTTTGCCGCCCACCATCCCTGCACGGCTAGATGCCTTGGTACCTCCACTAGAGCCGAGTGAGCCCATCATCGCCCGCTCTTCCCCACCCTCACAAAATCCCTCCCCTCACAGTGAACACACTCTCACTCAACCCTTGGCTGACTCCGATTTCCCGGTAAGAGAACCCACCCCCCCCCTGGCTACACGGAACAACCATTATCGGCCAGGGGCCTGGGCCAATTGCTCCTTACCTCTTCACCAGCTTCCCCTCTACCCTTTGATTCTATCCCACTACCGCTATACCTTGGAAAACAACTCATCCAACCCACTGGTATCTCATCATTGACCACAGGAATGATTGAGAACAGTGCAACAGTCCCTTCTTGGTCCAGAGGATTGGCCTTGGAGATCTCGCCTCTAAAAACTCACAATGCAAGGAAAAAGGCATACGTGGAGGCATCAAGCTCAGCTTCACAACCTACTGATCAATCTAACTGGGCCCTTAGAGGAATAAAAGCCCAAGCTCGGGATAAACCATGATACTTATCTCCCTCAACATTAGAGGGGTTGGAGGACTCCTGAAACTAGCCTCCATGAGACGTCTACTCGACAAGATCAGATCGAGAGTAATTATTTTACAAGAAACGCTAGTGGAAGCTGAAGCTGCAAGAAATTTCCTTTTTTCCCTCAGACCTGACTGGATGGTCTGTGCAGCTAGCTCCATTGGAAGCTCAGGCGAACTCCTGGCGGCCTAGGATCCATTACATTTTGATTTTACGCCATTGCTCAGTCCGGGTGGTATTCTTTTAACTAGCACCTGTTACGAACTCAACTCCTCCTTGACCCTGCTCAACACTTACGGCCCGTGCCTGGATCACAGATATTTCTAGGAGAAGTTGGACAGCCTGGGCCTACTAGCCATAAAATATCTCATAATCGACGGAGACCTGAACTTCACACTCAGCACAAAGGAAATATGGGGCGTCAAGGCAAAAACTGACACACTAGCGACCTTCATCACCTCGCTTCTCACAAAAAATGCTTTAGTCGACTTGGAACCTGCCGAACTACTGCCTACATGGAGAAATGGAAGAACGGGCTCCTCCAGCATTGAAAAACGCCTTGATAGATTCTTGATTTCCGAAGACCTGCTCATTTCGTCACACATGGCACGGGCCTAGGTTGACCTGACCTACCTGTCCGACCACACACCCATCTGCTTTCAGCTTGGAAAAGGTAAGTCGGGGACGAGCTACCCATTCAAGTTCAATTCAGCATGGATGTTGGAGACTGAATTCGACCGGATTGTAAAAAAAGTCTGGACCGATCCATCTCTCTCTCTACCAGGGGATGCACAGGGAAATTTAGTCAGAAAACTTAAAAGTCTAAGAACTAACACCATAAATTGGCTAAAATGGGAAAAAGTGCATGAAACAACCACTCTGAGCAGGCTCGAACTACAAATCTCTTGTTTACACAGGATCAAGACGCGTACTGACTAGAATATTGAAATTGATGCAAATTTACACACTCTAGAGGCAACCCGACTGCACATACTCCAGGCAGAAGAGAAAATATGGCGATTAAAAAGTCGTGCGCTCTGGCTTAGTAGTGGAGACAGCAATACTAGATTCTTCCACCACTTTGCAAGCCACTGTAGAAATAAAAAACTTTTTTGGGATATTGAGGCAGAGAATGGCAACACTGCTCACAGGTTAGAAGACATCAAACAAGAGGCACACAATTACTACAAGAGATTTTTCAAAGAATATTAGAACATCTCCATACAAGACCAGGGAGATATAGCTCAACTCTTCCCACAGATGGTCACTGAAGAGGAAGCGAGAGCACTGGAAGCCCCCTGCACTAAAGAGGAAATTCTACAGGTAATAAAAGGATTTGAAAAAGAAAAAATCCCTGGTCCCGATGGATGGACGGTGGAACTCTACCTTCAATACTTTGATTTAATGGCTCAAGACCTGATGGAGGCCATTGAGGATTCGAGGATCAGAGGACTGGTTAACAAACAACTGAACAATACTTTCATTGTCCTGATTCCAAAACAGAATCATCCCTGTCATTTCTCGGACTACCGACCGATCTCGCTGTGTAACCTCAGCTACAAGATCATCACCAAGATCATTGCAAACACGATTCGCCCTCTTCTCTCCTGGGCACTGGCAGAAGAGCAGCTTGGTTTTCTCAAGGGGAGACAAATCCTTGATGCTATAGGCACTGCACAGGAGTGCTTACACAGCATAAAAACAAAAAACCTTCCTGCCATCCTCTTAAAACTAGACCTAAAACAGGCTTTCGACTGTGTAAACTGGAACTTCCTACATCTCATCCTGCTCCAATGTGGATTTGGGGCAGCCACTACAAACTGGATGATGGGCTTCTTAACCACTACCTCCCTGGCAGTTCTAATCAACGACGAGGCTACAAAGGCCTTCCACAGCGAAAGAGGACTACGACAGGGATGTCCCCTCTCACCCCTACTCTTCATTCTAGTCTTAGAATGCCTCAGCATCTTGTTAAAAAGAAGTAAATTAGATGGCAATCTAATGGGAATCAGAGCTTCAAGACTGACTCAAATATTACATTTACTTTTCGTAGATGATGTGATTATTATGACATCGGATTCCATGTCCGAATGGAAAGAAATTTATAATGTGCTAATTGCCTTCTGCTCTGCTACAGGCCTAAAAATAAATTTTCAGAAGTTTTTATTCTTGGCCACAGGCGTGAGGGCAGCATTCCTGTTGGAGTTAAAAACACTTTTTGGCATTGATTCTCGAGATCTGGAGATGGGCTTCACCTATCTCAGATACTTTATCAAACCAACAAGCTACAAAGAAAAGGACTGGTGCTAGTTATATGAAAAGTTTGAACGCAGAATTCAACACTGGTGCAATAGATGTTTGTCCATTGGCGATAGATACATATTGATAAAGGCAGTCTTGGAAATCCTCCCGGTGTATTGGATGGCACTGGCATACATCCCACAATCAGTGCTAACGAAGCTGGCAAGTTGATATTTGTCTTTCTTTGGAAAAACAGCAAGAAAAGCAGAGGCTTCCATTTATGTAGGTGGGAAACTCTCTCAAAACCTAAAGCACTAGGTGGTTGGGGCTTGAGAAACCTGCACCTATCCTACCTTGCCCTCTTGGAAAATACACTTTGGCGTATTCTGATAGTACCAGGAATTTGGCACAACCTTATAAAAGACAAATATCTTGCATACCTGCCGGTTCATTCCTAGCTCAGATCAGCCACCTTCTCACCACTGAGAGGCTCGCAGACATGGAAGCACCTTCAAAGAACGCTACCTATTCTTCTACATTGGATCGCATGGCTGCCTGGCACTGGTTCTGCTATTGAACTTGGTAAAGACGACATCCTCGGCATGGAAATAAAGGCCCAACTCTCCTCTAGATTTCTGGAGCACCTACACAATTTAGGCCATCATTATCTCTTTCACATAAAATCCCCCCTCAGCAGCAGTACTCTTGGCAAATCCTGGATAACTAGCTCCATGTTGTTACTAGACAGAGAACTCTCGACGGAATGGATCAGATACACACAACACCTAAATGAGGTGGGCATATGCCTTCAGGAGAGACCTGACAATCTCATTTGGATGCGCGGTGATAAATCTGGAATCATATCAGTCTGAAATATATACAAAGCATTGACAGAGGAAATCTGGCCCACTCGAGATCAGACCTGGTGCACCCGGCTGTGGAAGTGGAAATTTCCGTTGAAGCTCAAATTATTTACTTGGCTTTTGATGGAGAATAAATTACTAGTCTGGGATATCCTCCAAAGCAAGGGTTGGTCAGGCCCAAACCGATGCATTCTGTGCAAGGAGAATAGTGAAACTTCGTACCATCTCTTCGTGAGTTGCATCTTTACTCAGCTAGTCTGGAAACAAGTCACAGAGTCACTAAAATTATCCATACAGTGGCTCGGACCCTCGACGTTCTCCTGCTTTAGCTCCTGGTGCTCAAGACAACATCTCTACTCCTCGCTGCCAGCCACCATCTGTTGGAATGTTTGGTTGACAAGGAATGCAGCCATATTTGATGAAAAACCTCCCTCGGCAAACTTCGTGACACACCTCATTCTATCATCTGTCGATCGTCCTTCCCTCCCCATTACTGCCCAGAAAATCTGTAGATCAAATACAACATTACCCATTGACAAAGCCATCGCCTGGTTCGATGGAGCTACTCAATTAGATGGATCACTTTGCGGGGCAGGAGGTCACTTATACATTAGCTCTCATACCTCCTACAGATGGACGCTCAACGGAGGACAAGGAACCAACACCAAAGCCGAACTACTGGGGGCTTAGGCTTCCCTCATCCTGGCTCGAAGGCTGAACATTGAAGACTTGCTACTTCTCGGAGATTCCAAAGTCATTATAGACTGGATAAATGACAAGGTCGAGCTCTGATCAACAGCACTGGAGTGTTGGAAAGAGAGAACCACTGAAGCAAAAAGACTCTTCAAGAGCTTCACTGCCACTCACATCTACAGGGAAGAAAATAACACTGCGGACCAGCTGTCAAAACAAGCTCTAACCAGGCCTCCTAGTCTAATAACATTTGCCCGATGGGAGGATGGCAACGAGGATCCCCCTATTCAACTCAAACTCTGACGTGGTAGGCACCAGGCCATCGAAAATCTACTGGCAGAAGGGTCACTAGATTGGTTACAGTTCATTCGGGCTCCAAAAATCTACTAGCATAAGGGTCTTTGTATTGGTTACAGTTCTTTCGGGCTACTCGGAGATATCATGGAATAGATATAAGAAAGGCAGATTCCACGCAATGTATGACAGGCCGAGTGATGCACATAGCATACCTCCTGATGAAACTATCAATCAAAGTAAGATCATGGCAGTCATCTTCTCGTTTTCTGACTATTAGTGTGACAGATTTACTGTTCTTCAAAAATGACAGGATACGTGCTGCCCATAGTGGACACAGGTCACCGTTTGCAGGCATTTTATATGTTGCTCTGTAAAAAATTTATATACTGTTGAATATAAACGAGAAACTTTCCCCGTGGAAAAAAAAGGAGATGCAAATCATGTTCCTTTGCAACACTATTTTCCAAACCCACAATACTTCCAAATGAAGACGTTGTGGACTGTGCAATAATAAAGGAATTGACCTTTTTTTATGTGAGTTTGATATGCCAATAGAGACTCAAACTCGAGACTGAGTTAACTCAACTTGACAGATGGACCAAACTACTGGGAATAATCCATATTTTAAAACCCCTTTTTTCAACAACTTTATCCATTAAAACAATGTCACTTTTATATATTTAATAGCCTTGCATTTTTTCCTTAATTCATTTCTCAAAAATTATCATTAATAATTTTAAGGAAGGATATTTTAAATTGTAGAAACCTTGACGAATTTTATTAGTTTTTCATATGCAAATTATAAAATGTTTAGTATATGTTTTAAAAAATATAAATAAATTTCGAAGGGTTTTATATAGTTTGTATAAATTTTTGGCAGCTTTTAAAGTAAAATGATTTTATTCTATAAAATTTGGGTGAATCATTTTTAGAAATAATGGAAATTGAATAATCTTTTTTTGAGAAGAAACATGGAAAATTATCCCATAAACGATATATAACCTCCAGTTGCTTACGAAAAACTCAATGTGCAAATCTCATTGTTTATGTAAACATCGATGGGTTGTGTGCACAAAAGCATCAAGGTTTTCACCTCACGTGTTTTGATACCTCTATGTTGAGTTGAATTTGGTAGTTTAATCAACAAACACAAAATGTTTCAGGTATATTCATATGGATACTAGCTATCTGAAAGCACTAGGGGATTTTTTTTTGTCAGGCCCACTGAGAGATTCTGCCAATGGTATAGAATATGAAATGGAAACTTGATATTTGATAATGATTTGAATTAAATTGAGATCATAACACGCTTTTTATTTCATAGGATGACAACATCGTGTATGATAATTTATCTACTACAGAGGTGATATACCGACCACAAAACTAGTGATTTGTGAAATAGAGTTTTATCAAACCCCAAAAATATATAAGACGACACCATCCACACACACACACACATATAATGGTTAGAAGTATTAATTTTCTGCATGGTTAGAAATATGAAATTGAAGCACTTAGATTGTGTTAAAGAATTAATTGAAATGTAGAATAATATGTTCTAGAATAATCTAAAAATAGAGTTATAGCAGCCACACACATATATGTGTGTGGGGGTTGCAATAACTCTAATTTTATATTATTTTAGAATAAATTCTTCTACATTCTAATTAATGATTTAACACAATATAAGTGTTTCAATTTTATATTTCTAACTATGCAGAAAATTAATACTTCTAACCATTCACGTATATTCTTCTCACACACACATATGTGTGTGGGGTGGTAATAACTCTAATTTTATATTATTCTAGAATAAATTCGTCTACATTCTAATTAATGTTTTAACACAATCTAAGTGCTTCAATTTCATATTTCTAACCATGCAGAAAATTAATACTTTTAACCATTCACGTATATTCTTCTCACTCACATGAGCACATTGTTTACAAATTTCATAGTCAAGGAGAAGGAAATTTTTATCTGTTATCAATTTTTTAATCTATCAAAATTAAATATGAAATGGCATAGAGAGCTTGACCTTCCTCCTTTAAATTTGCTTCGAACATAACTTCATCGAAGGGTAGAATAGGTTTCATCGAAAATATCATAGGTAATAAAATACTACAATAATACATGATCATCAAATGCCTAGAGGAAATTTAGGATTTGACTAGAAGAAAATTTGGGTTTGACAAACATTCCAATAAATTATATTAATGTCCGTAAATGGGTCTCAAAATTACATCGAGTGACAATGTCAATGTTGGAGTGCCTTAGGAATCTTATGAAAAGAAAAACTTACAAACAAAACAAAGGAATAAATTCAAATAGGTAAACCTTAGACAATGGAAAGGAGAGTGATTCCATGCAAAAGGAGAAGAAGAGAGATTGATCTATGGAGAAATAGTCGTGTAGGGTTATGTTCAAAGGTATAAATTAGGTTAACAAACAAACCCAAGTATCCATGCCTCCATTCCTACCAGGAATATCAGGGATGCCATGATTGTTAACGAAATAAGCCAAAAGAATCCCAAGGGCCTTACAACTAACTAACTTTCGATTCATTTCTAGGGAATAACATCATGTGAGTGATATTTTATCGATCATCGAAACATTAATCTGAATCCATTGAACATTTAATGATACATGTCAAAACCCCACAGTGATTCAATCATGAATCTTCACTCACTGATCTTTTTTCCACCCTTCAGAACCCTCCTATTCCAGTATGTTTCATTGATGATAATAATATATGAACGAGACAATCAACACAACACATGTTAGAGAAAATGAATTCACATAAGGGACCTAAGGTAAGTAATAAGGAAAGTGAGAACAAAAAGAAAGCACACCATATGAGGAAAACATCTGATTGTTCGACTTCTCTAAGCCCTACATTAAAGAGACTTATTTGGTATGAGAAGCTAATTCTGAAATATGTAGGCATGTGGTGAATACCTAGTTGTGAAGGATCAAGCACATGGATTTGTTATTTGAGGATCAAGATTCCCTAGTGTATGATTTTTTGTTTATGGGCATTTTTGGGAAAAATGTCCATGTGTGAACGATACTTCCATCAAAACTACCCGCTATGAAATATGTTGTGATAATACATACTCTTGAGATAGCCTAGTCTAGCAAATCATTTCCCAAAGTGAATTCATTTATTTTCTAGTGCATTTAGATTTATTCCAAGTGCAAATATTGTTTAGAAAACACGTTCAAGATATATTTAAAACGAAAATAAAAAATATTTGTGTGTATTAGGGTTTTTCCACTATTATGAAACCATACTGATATACAACAAAACCTTGGATATAGTTGAATCATAGGCAACACAAAAACTCAAATAGGAATGTTGATTCAATAAGATTTTAAGTAGATCCAACAACAATTGTGGTAGATCTATGGGTTCTCAAAAATGTTTTGGATATAGTTGCTACAAATATCCTCTTATGGCACATCGGATCCGAAGTCGAATCCAACTATTGTAATGAACACAAAACAATTAATATATTTACATATACATATTACCATATTTATATCTAACTTGATTTGGAAGGCCCATAGGCCTTGAGGGTTAAAACTCATCTCTAATACCATATGCAATGGCCTGATCTAGAAAAAAGTAAAAATTACAAGAATTACCAAATAAACATGAATAAAGTTTAGGAGCACTGAGAGGTAAGGAACTCACATGCTTCGAAGAAACCAATGTACCTATATATGGGGAATGGATATTGTAGTGATACCTTGATCTTGATCTAGAAAAACCACAACAAAAAAATGGGGGACAACTCTAAACCCAACTGTAGGCCTTGCTACTTTAATATTGATTAGCAAGTCACCCCCAAGCCCTCAATCGACTACTCAGTCAACAATTCTTTAACCTCGTTCTCTCTACAGACCATCAAAGAGATATGTCCTTTTCTCCTTATTGTTTGTCTTTATATAGATTCCATATGTGGTAAAGAACCCAATCCCTAGGGTCCATTATTTAATTATTTGTTATATTATAGGGTTTATCGTTAATTGTTTTATCAATTTTTTTTTATTACCGAATATCCATAATAAGTACTTATTATGACCCCCTTTAAGATAATTATTATATACTTCTTTATTATTATTTATTTATATAAGTACTTATTATCACCACTTTAGGATCATTATTATATTCATGTTATTATTATTATTTATTTATACATTAATGATAATACATGGCATGACAACAGTGCCAAGGGATTCAAACCCCAATTTCATAACACTTCCATTTTTCATTAGAAAAGGTGATTGAATAAAATTTATAGCCAAAGATTGCGACCATGGTTGAAATGAATGTTGCACGTGATGGGAAAGAGATAAGGAAAGCTGGTAGACTGAGTCATCAAACCCACAATACTATGATTGACATGAGATAAGGCAAGCTGGTAGACTGAGCCATCACACCCATGAAACTTGGGAATTTATAATGGATAAATGTTGGGTAGTGGGCACTATGGGGCACTATCATTTCACTTTGCAGGTCAAACACTATAAATTCACCAACCCACAAATGAATGAAGTTTTCCTACTATCAATTCACCCATGATTGAGGGTTTCGAAGGTTGAAAATCACTAGATAGACTCACCAAATAGACTCGCCTTTAAGGAAATCATGTCCTTTGTAAGAGCCTCGTGAGACATGGGAGGATCCTCCATCACATTGTTTGAAACATTTTTCTTGTTACACCCTAAAGTTTAAGTTTTTTTTAATTTTTTAGTCTTTTCAATTTGGCATTCTCCTTGGACAGATATGTGAGCATTGAAGAAAAGTGCATTTCCCAGTATGTTGAATTTGTTGCTCAACACTATATTCTCCAAAGAAGATGCATCCTTATCAAGAGAAATAACCATGACTTCCTTGTCCAAACAAGTGGGAGACAAGGAAAGGAGCAACACTAGGGGATTCAAACCCCATTTTCTTAAGACTTCTCATATGTGACATCTGGATAGAGCTCTAAGCATATGAACAATTTACATATGGAATCGACAAGCGTCACTTGGGAATACGTGTCTATTTTACAAGTATTTTCCCCTCAACCTGCAAATACATTCAACACATTCAATAGGAGGAAGAATGGTTTTATGAAGATCTTCAAAGACAAGATATGAGTTTTTACATATTTTTCTTGTAACATCCTCGACCCTCCAGAGACCGGGTAATGCTACCATGCGGAATATACACTTATATGATATATATGCATTTTAATGAATTTAAAACACTTAATCACGATAACACAGAATTATTGCTACCAGTTCAGATTCAAACAAGATTAACAGTAAATCCACATGCAACGAAATACATGATAGCATTCAAGCATCACAAAACATGCATAAAATACATAATTAAGCACATCAATTATACTCATATTTTAGCTGGAGTAAATCCACCAACTGCATGCATACCTTCCACGAACCTCCCAGCCTTAGACTGCGTTGCTCATCACTCTCAGCAATAGGTCATCCCCGAGCTAGGACTAAACTCCACCAAGCAAGGGAATTCTAGGCTTGGCAAGGACAACAAGGAAGTTGCACAAAGAAACAGAAATGATCTTTTATCCCAGGAGCCACTTACGCCCACAACCCACAGACCCTCATTCCCCACATGCCTGCTCCACCCTAGGAGGATACACCTTCACTAATACAAGTCCATCGGCTAGTACACCTCCCTTACCTTGGGCTTCAACAACAGGTTGGACCAAAAGTCTCAGAGTACTGTAGATTCTACGGGACTCCATTCCAGAAGAACTCACTTCCCAGCAAACTCTCTCACCTGGGAGAGTTGCTCACAGGCCTGAAAAACTGCCTCTTCAACCCGTCTTCGACTCAGCAACAGCCAGGTACGAGTGACAACAACAACAGCAGCAATAGCAACAAGGAAAAATGGGTATAGACACCCAAAAAGGAAATAGTCTAACAATAAGTCACAACACAGCTCAGGCAACTACAATTGCCTTGGCTTCACAGGAAGAAGCACAGGACAGCTTCATGGTTTCTGGTTTCAGAGATGCATGAGGGTATGCAGAGGTCGACGACGGAGGTCTCAGGTTCAGACGGAGGATGGAAGAATGGCAGGACGACCTTAGGCGGAGGATGGTAGAATGGTAATCCCCCAACACTAGCTGACGCTTTAGCTTTAACTGCATGCACCTAGGTCGACACATGTCTTCTTGGAGCTGCATGCGCTCCATTTACCCTACGTTCCACTTTTCAGGAACTTAGGATAACAAAAACATATCATGTTCACCTTAGTCTTAAGGAAATAATATTAAATATTATTCCTCTAGAGGTAAGCCCCCTAGATTATCCCCTAGGTGGCCCAAATACTTATCCCCTCATTCCTTACCCTACCTAGTGGAGCTTAGTCCCCCATAAATCTTCTTCATGGTTGGTCTACACGCAGCAATGTTTATATTTTTATTAATGTTATTCATAATTACATATACAAAAATCAGGCTCATTAGCCTTGGCATCTGGCTCACCAGCCTAATAAACACATAAGTCTTTTATAACCACTTGGCTCACCAGCCTATAAGAAAAATTACAATTCAAAAGGGGCTCGGACTTGGGGTATTACAATCCCCTCCCCTTCTTTTTGCACTGTCCTCAGTGCCACTTAATTACAAAACAACAACAAGATTTCCAAAATCTTCAAAAAGATGTGGGTACTCCACCTGCATAGCATCTTCATGCTCTCATGTTGCGTCCTCAGGACCATACCAGGTCCACTGGACTTTTACAAGCCCTATGGCTCGATTCCAAAGCTTCTTTCTTTTCTGATCCAATATATGCATCGGATGCACCTGCAATATGCCTTCTTGCTCCACCCAAATCACATTCCAATCGATTAAATGATTAGCATCAGGTATATATTTATTAAGAAATGAAATATGAAACACATTATGTATAGTCATGGATGCAGGCAATGCAAGCATATATGCAACTGTTCCAATCCTTTCTAGGATTTCAAACGGTCCACAAAATCTGGCTGCCAACTTTAAACAGTTTCCCATCTTCAGGGAAATTATGTTGGCTTTCACTTTCAGGAAAACATGATCATCCACTTTAAAGTCCCTGTGGGTCTTGTTCTTATCAGCATAACTCTTCTTTCTGTCTTGGGAAGATTTCAAATTTTTCTTAATCTTTATCATTTTCTCTTCCATTTCCTTGAGCAACTCTAGTCCAACTATTTCTCTATCAGTCGGGTTATCCTAGCTTACTGGAGTGTTTCACTTTCTGCCGTAAGTGATTTAAATGAGCTCATCTTCAATAATTCTTGATACCCATTGTTGTAGGTGAATTCTACCAAGTGTAGGTAGTCTTCCCATTTAGATGGTTTGTTCATCACATACATCCTTAACATGTATTTTATCACTTGGTTCACCCTCTCTGTCTACCCATTGGACTCAAGATGATAAGAAGTGTTGAAGTTTAGATTCGTTTTGAACCCTTTGAATAACCCTTTCTAGAATTTTGAGGTGAATTTCGGGTCTCTATCAAACACAATTGTCTTGGGAACATCGTGCAATCATGATATTTCCCTCATAAAGATATCAACAACATTAGCTTCCTTGTGAGTAGTATTTAATGGAATAAAATGGGAAACTTTCATAAGCTTGTCCACCACCACCATGATTGAATCATGTTGCTTGCTGATTATGGGCAATCCTGTGATGAAATCCATTGTCACCACTTCCCACTTCCACTCAGGGATGGGTAAAGGTTGTAGCAACCCTGTTGGGTTCCCATGCTCATCTTTAACCTTCTAACACTCCATACATCTACCGATGTATTCCGTAATCTATTTCTTCATACCTGGCCAAAAGTAATGGCTTTTGACTGCTGCCACGGCTTTCTGATATCTAGGGTGTCTAGCATAAGGCACATTATGAATTTCTTTCATAATCATAATTTTCAAATCCTGGGAATCAGGTACAGAAAATTTGTTTTTGTACAGGAGTGTTCCATCAGTTTCCATTTTATAATCTTCCACTCTCTGTAGCATCTTACCTTGTTGTAGCGTTGCTACCAATTCCATGTACTGCAAATCTACATTTGCAGCTTCCAAAATTCTTCCTTTAATGTTAGTTTGGTACATGTTAATGGTTGTAGCATGTAATTTGTGCACTCTACTGCTAAGTGCATCAACCACTTTGTTCTCCTTTCCTTTGATATGCTTGATATCAAAGTCATAATCACAAAGGAATTCTAACCACCTACTTTGCCTAGCATTCAAGGTTGGATGATCAAACAAATAATTCAAACCATTATGGTCTATCCTCAGTTCAAACCTCTTTCCCATGAGGTAATTCCTCCATTTCTTTAGGGTGTGAACAATAGCCGCCAACTCCAAATCATGAGTTGCATAGTTCTTTTCATGCTCTTTCAATTTCCTAGACTCGTAACATATTACAAATCCATTATGGTTGAGGACTCCTCCCAGTCCTTCTTTGCATGCATCTGTACATACTATGAAATCTTCACTCGGATATGCAATCCTCAAGATTGGAGCATTGGTTAACAATTGCTTCAATCATTGGAATCTTCTCTCACATTCTTTTGTCCACTGAAATTTCTTCTCCTTCCTCTGCAAGGAAGTGATGGGGTGAGATATCCTTGAGAACCCTACAATGAACCTTCAGTAATAGCCAGCTAGACCCATAAATTATCTGACTTCTGTCACATTCTTGGGTTTTGACCATTCTTTGATGGCCTCTATCTTCTCAGGATCCATGGCTATCCCATCCTTTGAAATGATATGTCCCAAGTAATGGATCTGCTTTTGATAAAATGAGCACTTGCTCAGTTTGGCATACAATTGGTGCTCTCTTAGCACCCACAACACCATCATCAAATGTTGTTCATGCTATTCCTCCGACTTGGAATACACCAGGATGTCATCCAAAAATACCATGACAAACTTGTCCATATAGTCCCTAAATACACCATTCATTAGGCACATAAAGATAGTGGGCGCATTCGACAACCCAAATGGAACCATTGTAAATTCATAATGACCATGCCTTGTTCTAAAGGCTGTATTTCTGATGTCTTCATACTTTATTCTTACCTGGTGATATCCTGGTCTAAGATATATTTTCAAAAATATCTTAGCTTCATTCAACTAGTCAAAGAGATCATCGATCCTCCATAGAGGATACTTGTTCTTAATAGTCACTTTGTTCAATTTTCTGAAATCAATACAAAATCTCAACGTCCCATCCTTCTTCTTTACGAATAGGACCGGGGCTCCCCAAGGTGACACACTTGGGCGTATATACCCCTTCTTTAGAATCTCTTCAAGATGAAATTGCAGTTCTTTCAACTCTGGTGTACTCATTATGTAAGGAGCTTTTGATACTGGAGCTACTCCAGGCATCAAGTTTATAAACAATTCAATATCTATTTTTGGGGGTAGTCTTGGTACCTCCTGGAATACATCCTCAAAATATTTTAATACTGCATGGTCTTCAATACTTGACACCTTATCCTTAGGTTCTTCCTCCATGTGGGCTGCAAATAATTGACAGCCTTTCAGGTAACACTTCTTCAACCGCATTGCTGAGATTTCTCTAACAGTAACTGCCCTAGGAATTCCTTGGAATGTTCTATGATTCCCTTCCTCATATAGACAAGTGAATGCCTTGTTACGACAGTCTAATATGGAATGGTGTTGGTCCAACCAATCCATCCCAATTAGACAGTCATAGGAACCTAAAGGTAAAATGTTCAATTCATCTCTCGTGCTCAGTCCGTTCATGTCCACTGGATAGGACTTAACCAATTCCATAGCCTTTCTCTTGGTTCCTGTAGCCATCTGCACTAACCAAGATTTTCCATTTTTACTTCTCGACAATTGAAAACTTTCCACCACTCTAGGATCTACATAACTATGACTAGCCCCTGAATCAATTAAAATAGTAAAGGCATGGTTGTTGATCATACCTTCCAATTCAATCATGTGTGACTGATATTTTGTTTGTTTTTTGTCCAGGGTTGTGTAGATCCTTGGTACACTTCTACCCATGTCTTCCACTGTTTCTTCCTATTGATCATTGTGGACAGTTCTCACTTTGTCATTTTTGTGGGGGTAATCTCTGTACCTATGATTTCCTTTACAAACCCAAAATTCCATAGGTGGTTGTCTTGGCATTTGTCCACCCACTTCAGCCTTCCTGGGCTCTCTAAAACCTAACTGACCTTGAGGAATGTTCCTGAAAAAGGGTGGTTTAGTTCCCTTCTTCCTCTACTCCCTCTTAAACTTCTTCTTGTCTTCCCAAGCTTTTTGGAAAGTAGGCTTTTCTTTTTTCTAATCATATAAGCATTTTTCTCTCCTTATAGTTTCTTCCATAGTTTTTTGGGTCATCATACTAGATCTTGTCACTGATGGAAGATGGAATTCCACTCAAATACCTTTGAATTTTGACAGTCTCATCCTTGATGAAAGGAACATACTTCAACAATTCCAAAAACCTTCGTTCATATTCATCAATGGTCATACTTCCTAGCTTGATTTCAAAGAACTCTTTCATCTTTCTATCATAGTATCTCTTAGTTAAGTACTTATTTTCAAAATGTCTCTTGAACTCCCTCCAAGTAACATTCTTCTCTTTGACGTGTTGTACTTGCACAAGTTGGTCCCACCATATAGATACCTTTCCTTTAAGTTGGTAAATGGAAATTATTCCCTCTGCATGATAAGAATAGTTCTGCAGTTGGAAATATTTCCTCATGCCCATCAGCCAAGTCTCAGCATCTTCATCTTCCTTATGTTATTCGTCAAAAGTAGGAGGTTTAATCTTGTTCATTTCACCCTTCAATCCATCCACTCTAGATCTCCTATGCTTTCTGGTAGGATATGGGCTTGAACTATTGTGTGCCTCCTTATTGGAATGTTTTGGGGAGTGATGATGATGCCTACTAACGCTTCTTGATCTTCTTTTCCTCTCAGGGTTCTTGCGACTCCATTTTTTTCTTGAGTCACTCTCCTTATCCAACTTCTTTTCAATTCTTTCTAGACTCTACATCAACTTTAAGTTGAATTTTCCTTGTTGATCCCTTGATTTCATGAGATTTTTGTTATCTGCTCGATGAGCCTAGGCATATTTCAGAAATCGTTCAATGATTTTCATCATATGCCCTTCCGTGACCATCTCTCCTTCGTGCCCATTGGAGTTCGATTATTCCACTCCTAAATGGACATCCATTCCTTTTACTTCATTTTCCGAACTGGAAGCATTATGTGCCTCCTCCATTTCTCTGCACTTAGTGGCAATTCATTGTGGTCCTAACATTCGTTGAACTCTGCAAACACAACGTGTAGTCAACCAAAAATTTTCAGGCCATCAGTCCTTAACAATTCCCACGAAATTCATAAACCAATCTAAAAGAAAAATGTCCAAATTTCATTTTCTTTCCGAGATTTTCTTTGCTCTGTAATAATTTTTGGGCCCTATTACCTTCCTCTCAGTCCCCAACCCATGTGATCACTAGTCATGACCAAGCGCTATTTCAAAAGGTGCTTACTCGGGCCTTCGACTTCAGAAATTTTCAAAGCACAACACAACAATCCCTCGGAGTTTCGAGTTACCGAACTCACGAAGTAGAGTGGATCAAAATTCCACATCTACTTAGCATCCAACAGATGAAACTCACTATGGAACCTCAGGTGTTTGAGTTCTGGGACTTCAGGTCTTCGAGACTTTGGAGCTTTTGAAGATCTCGCATCCACACATCCGAACTGTTAATCTCCAAACAATCCCAATCACCTTTGGTGACATCATTACATCACATCACTTAACATTTTCCAATTGCGGGGGCATGCAATGGTGGTTTGGAGTAACCCACCTTTCATCCCGCAATTCTTATGACACTGACATGTAACCCCTCGAGAAAACCGTGGTTTGGATTGCGGGACCGCCTTGGATAATTAACTATCGTGCAACTTGGGTCCCCACAATGCCTTATGGCCATTGATATGGATGTATCGTGATCAATGACAGTGTGGGTCCTCCGACCTTTAACTATGTTACCTAACCTCGAACCTGCTAACCTTGCTCATACGGAGTGCCACGTGGAGGAATACTAGCGGTTGACTCGTGGCCCAATCAGATGGGTGTCACACGTCACGTTCCAAATGCCATTTCAATCTTCCACAGGTTTGAAACCCACTGATGTGTGGCACACATCCCATGTGTCCATGTCACCTCCAGGTGACATCATCACGACTCACCACTTTGGCTCTTCGAGCTTTGGAGCTTCGGACTTCGGGAGTTTCAAACTCACAGCACTTGAAATCCTTCGAAGTAACTTTCCCCGAAGTCTCAGATCTATTGACACATACCCCTCTAGAAACCAATGGCCAGGATCTACATCGACTATTTTTCTTTCCTCTCGATCACAGAACTTCTGAAGTGATCTCGGTTTGGAGTTGTGGATCTTGTGCCACCTGTCAACCTAGATCAGATGACTGTTGATACTTTGCATTTAGATTAGATGGCTTGGAATTTGTTTCCTCCTCGGCGCTCTCCTTTACTTTCATGGACATGGATCTAACGGTCCATACTCCTTCCAACAACAGATTTGACGACTGTTGTCGCTCCTCCTCCCGAGCTTCGTTTCCCGAACCCCTTTCTCCTTAGAGGGTTTCTTCGATAGCTAGTCGACTTTTGGATGTGTTCACTCCTTGCAACAGATCTTCGCATCCCTTCACGAGAAAACTCAATCTATTTCTCCTGAGATTTTTGATTCAAAGAATCTGTCGACGCACTCCTTGCACCCAGGGACACTCTGAACCTCGAATGTTTTCCCTTTCGACAATAATTCACTCTGAAATCTTTGTCTCATTAACCACTAACATGGCCCATCCAGGCTCAGTGTCAAAACCATGCTCTGATACCAATTTGTAACATCCTCGACCTTCCAGAGATCGGGTAATCCTTCCATGCGGAATATACACTTATATGATATATATGTATTTTAATGAATTTAAAACACTTAATCACAGTAACACAGAATTACTGCTACCAATTCTGATTCAAACAAGATTAATAGTAAATCCACATGAAACGGAACACATGATAACATTCAAGCATCACAAAACATGCATAAAATACATAATTAAGCACAACAATGATACTTATCTTTTAGCTGGAGTAAATCCACCAACTGCGTGCAGACCTTCCACGAACCTCCAAGCCTTAGACCGCGCTTCTCATCACTCTCAGTAGTAGGTCACCCTCGATTTGGGACTAAAATCCACTGGGAAAGGGAATTATAGGCTTGGCAAGGACAACAAGGAAGTTGCACAAAGCAACAGGAAGGATCCTTTATCCCAGGAGCCACTTATGCCCACAACCCACAAACCCTCATTCCCCTCATGCCTGCTCCACCCCAGGAGGATACACCTTCACTAATACAATTCCATAGGCTAGTACACCTCCCTTACCTTGGGATTTAGCAATAGGCTAGACCAGAAGTCTCAGAGTACGGTAGTTGCTACAGGACTCCCTTCCTAGCAAACTCTCACCTGGGAGAGTTTCTCACAGACCTAACAACCTGCCTCTTCAACCAGTCTTTGACTTAGCAACAACAATAGGGAAAAACGGGTATAGACACCCAAAAAGGAAACAACCTAACTCTAAGTCATAACACAGCTCAGGCGGCCACAATTGTGTCGGCTTCACAAGAAGCAACACAGGACGGCTTCACAGTTTTTGGTTTCAGAGATGCGTGAGGGTATGCAGAGGTCAATGATGGAGGTCTCGGGTTCAGACAGAGGATGAAAGAATGGCAAGATGACCTCAGGAAGAGGATGGTAGAATGGGAATCCCCCAACACTAGCTGACACTTCATCTTTAACTGCATGCACCCATGCCGACACTTGTCTTCCTGGAGATGCATGCACTCCATTTAGCCTACATCCCACTTTCCAGGAACTTAGGATAACAAAAACATATCATGTTCACCTTAGTCTTCAAGAAATAATATTTAAATATTATTCCCCTAGAGGTAAGCCCCCTAGCTTAGCCCCTAAGCCCAAATACTTAGCCCCCCCCCTTGTTACCCTACCTAGTGGAGCTTAGTACCCCATAAATGTTCTTCATGGTCGGTCTACATGCAACAATGTTTATATTTTTACTAATGTTCTACATAATTACATATACAAAAACCAGGCTCATTGGCCTTGGCATATGGCTCACCAACCTAATAAACACATAAGTCTTCCAGCTTATAACCACTTGGCTCACCAACCTATAAGAAAAATTACAATTCATAAGGGGCTCGGCCTTGGGGTATTACATTTCTTTTACTTTTCATCAATTGACTACCTATGAGAAGAACAATCACCATCATGTCGAAAAACATCCAACTTGTTTTCCGCATCTATGGAGAGAGAGCATAATCATACATAATATGCATATCACTATCAATGCTAATGGTGCATTTTCACACCACCATTTCCTATTTCTTATAACTTGTTCTTTGTCCTTTGCTTTTGGTTCTTGAAAATCGTATCTAAAATCTTCATCTTTTGCTTCTTGTAAAAGTGCAAAAAGAAAAACAAGTTCCTGCTCTGTTATAAAAAAATGCTTGCATAGATTCCATACCTCTATTATGTAAGTGAAAAGAGATACTTGGCAGAGTAATGATTGATGCAAGGTTTCTAGATGATGAGGTGGTGAGGAACATACAAGGGAGAAAAGCATCGACCACATAGAACTACATCGATTGTAGTGGGTGAGGCGATTGTGCAATGTGATCCTCCAAACAAGCGAATGGCAAATTTGTTTATTAAAATTAATTTTTCCCTTCTGACAAATATTTGAAAAAAATAGCTTACCACGAAGACTATTTAGTCCCATCACTTCAATATAGACCAATTAAAAAATCAAAATATATTTTCAATAATTAAAAAAAAACTAATTTAAAACAAAATAAAACAATAAGCTTTATTTTGGCCAACATTAGTTATGGTTACAAAATTTAATGAAATAATATGAATTCAAAAGAGTTTGATTGTTAAGAAGAAACTATAGTCCTTGTTGAGGTGTGCTAAATGTTTATTGGATTGCATTTGAATTTCTAAGAGTACATGGATTTCAATTAGATTGTATTTGGACTCCAATAACTACATGAGAATATAGGAGTAATATTGAACGTGTTGGCAAACTCCAAGGAGTATACTCTTGGCATATTGTAAAAAGTATGGCATATAAGGATAGCAACACCATGAGAATATGGGAGTAAGAGTTAATGTGTTGGCAAACTACAAGGAGTATACTCTCTTGGCATATTATAAAAAGTATTCCATATAAGAATAGCAACATCTTGATGTCTTTTTGGAGACATAAAGGTCAATGATCCATATAAAAGTCAATAATCTATATAAGAATAGCACCATCTTGATGTCTTTTCATAAACATAAAGGTCGATAATCAAAGATTTTATAGAGGCTATGAAATGAAAGGTAGATAATAGATATAATTAATTTTTTTATTATTAAAAACTAAATTATATTATGTTAACATTTTTAATAAAGAATGTACTAATAAGTAAGTATTCTTAAACTCACAAATGAGACAGTGCTCTAGTTAGGGTTTCGTCTATGTTTGCCTTAGCTGCCCTCCATGGTTGCTCCAGGAGGAGGGGAGCCACTGCCCCCTCCTCCTACTTCTTCCTTTCGCAAGCTCCTATCCACCCAAGGTAAGAAGATCCCCCCTGTGGAGACCCAGAAAATAAATCAGACACAAGGGAAGAGAACACCTTCAGAATATTGGCTCAGGAACCTGCAGAGAAAACAGTAGAAGAAAACACACAGGAGGAATCCCCAACTGAAGATACGTGTTAAAATACCACCCCTGAAGTTAGAGAAACCCACTCGCCAACAGAATAAGAAAGGTAATGCAAATCCCCCCCAAGAAAGGACGCAGGACCAGACATAGAGGAAGGTGAGGTCTCGTCAGATAGCAAGTACGAAGGTGCAAGTGATGCCCTGGCCACACCAAAGAAAACAGGAAGAGGTAGGAAATCTAAGAAGGAAGAAAGAGACAAAGAAACCTACCAAGATGTCCTAAAGGGATCGCAACCAACAATCAGACAACTAATCAATGTCATACAAACAAGGAAGCACTCCAAGGCCTCCTAAGGAGGCCATTCACCCCCCCAAGGTAATTAATGAAACTAACTTCCTAGAATTGCAGGGGATTTGGAAGCAAAAGGAAAGAAGATGCACTTAAGGACATCATAAGAGCCTCAAAATCAGATATCCTACTCCTCCAAGAGACCAAGATGGACAACTAGGACTTACTCAAAGAAACAACTATCCTATGGAGAATAAGCCAAGGAATAGCAGAAAGTGCAAGAGGTGCCTCAGGTGGGTTAGGCACCATGTGGAACACTATGACGTTTGATCTGATCAACTCTAAAACGAGCATGCACTGGATCCACACCAAACTTCTTTACAAGGCAACAGGTCCTCTGGTAAGTCTCTTCAATATCTATGTACCACACCTATTAATGGAAAAAAGAAAGTGTTGGGAGACCCTAAAAGACTATTTATTGCAAAATGATCTAGATAATATCATTATTGGGGGGGGATCTAAATGTGACCCTAGATTTAGATGAAAAAAAAGGTGGCTCCATTGTGTGAGACCCAGCAAGAGAGTGAAGATCTAATTTTAGATTGGGATCTACAAGATATCAAGCCTACTAAAGGCAAATACACGTGGACAAACAAAAGGATTGGACCAGGGCATATAGCAGCCCAACTGGATAGATTCCTCATCCAAATCTCCTTCTTGTTTCTGGGCCTTACTCCCACCGCTTCGATCCTTCCTCACAGTGTGTCAGATCACAAGCCCATCCTCTTAGAAATTTCGTGTGACACAAACCATGGGCCCATACCTTTCAAATTTAGCCCAACTTGGCCCCAAGACAAAGACTTCCTAAAGCTAGTGACCAAAGTCTGGAATGGTACAATAAGAGGCTCAGCCTTCTATGTGTGGGAAGAAAAACTCAGAATATTAAAGACATCGCTAAAAACTTGGGCAAAAGGTCAGGCAAATCCAATTAAAACTCGTCAAGAAGCCCAAAAGCAGCTAGGGATCCACCAACTGGAAATGGAAAATCAGGAGATCACCCAAGAATGCTTGCAACAAGAAGAACAACTACAAAGGCAATGGCACAAGGCTTGCCGTGAGGAAGAAAATTATTGGTGAAAAAAATCCAGAAGCCTTTGGCTGGAAGCAGGAGATAAAAACATGAGCTACTTCCACAAGCAAGTTGAGGCAAGGAAGCAATTTAAAACAGTAACAAAAATTCAAGTTCAAAATCAAAAAATCACGGATCCGGAAGGCATTAAAGTAGTGACAACTGAAGCCTTCGAAGAACTCTATACAGATACGTAAAGGACTAATATAGACCCCAAAGAGTACCCTCTCTCCCTTGTCCCAAAACTCATCAAGGAAGACATCAACAATATCCTAACTAAGGAAGTTACTCAACAAGAAATAAAGGAGGCACTGGACCAAATGAATCCTGACAAAGCCCCAAGCCCATATGGCTTCACAGAAAGATTCTACTAGCAAAGATGGGATATAATAAAATAAGATCTAACGAAGTTTATCCGTAAATCTCAAACTTGCAGCAAACTAGGAGGTGGAACAAATTCAGCCTTACTGGCACTGATTTCGAAAGAAAAAGGAGACACCAGCTTCGATAGATTTCGGCCAATCTCCCTCTACAATACAAGCTATAAAATCCTCACAAAAATAATAGCCAACAAAATCAAAACTATTCTTCCTATAATCATCCCCGAAAACCAAGGAGGATTCATCAAAGACAGACACATAGTAGATAATATCATCCTAGTGCAAGAGTCCCTGCTCTCAAGCATCCAGAGGAAAGACAAAGGTATGATAATAAAACTTGATCTCGTCAATGCTTTTGATAGAGTAAGACATAATTTTTTATTTAAAGTCATGGAAAATTTTGGGTTCACCCCAGCTTTTGTAAACTAGATCAAAGCATGTATCGGGTCACCTTGGATAGCCCCTCTTGTGAATGGGAGGGTAACTAAGTTCTTTCAAGCTTCCAGAGGACTCTGACAAGGCTGCCCCCTCTCTCCCCTCCTCTATGCAATTCAAGCCTCAGTATCGAGTTTCCAACTAGAGCATGACCATAATCACAACAATCTCCATGGTTTGAGAATAGCGCCAAGGGTAAAGGACATAAATCATGCCCAGTTTGCAGATGACACTCTGCTAATGGGAGGTATGAGCTTACAAACAACAAGGAAATTCAAGAATGAATTAGCGGCTTACACAGAAATCTCAGGAAGTGTCATAAACCCTACTAAAAGAAAGATTTATGGTTGGAATATAACACCAAATGAAATGTTGGAGATCGCCAGGGTACTTGGAATGGAAGGTTGTACCAAATGGGATGCCTTTAAATACCTAGGATTCCCAATCTTCAACTCCACCCCAAGAACCTCACACTGGAATTTGATGATCGACAAGATAAAGAACAAGATAACTTCTTGGGGAGCGAGCTGGTTAAATTTGGCAGGTAAAGTGGTCCTAATCAAGGTCGTCCTTACCAGCATTCCAATCTATCAAAGATCTTTGCTTCTGGCCCCTGCCTCCATAATACAAAAAATTGAAGCAATGTTCAAAAGGTTCCTACGGGAAGGTGGGAAACAGTCAGGGAGAAAGCTGCATCTAATAAGCTGGGAAAAAATCTCTAAACCAATCCTGGAAGGCAGCCTCAACTTCAAAAATGCACATGTTCAAAATCTGGCACTAGGGGCAAAGATGCTTTGGAACCTAACCACCGGGAAGCTAACGTGGAGTAAAAAAGCGTTATGGAAAAGGTACTTTAGGGGTCCAAGGGAAAGATGTATAGAGTGCCCAATTTTGGAGAAAAGAGGCTCCCCAATCTTCTCGCTCTGTCAGAAGACTATGCCCCATTTCAGACCTCATCTCACTTGGGTGCCAGGCAATGGGAAAAAAATCTATATTTGGCAGGACTCAATCATGGGAGATCCTCTCATTGGGTTGAGACAGGATCTGGATCGACTCAAAGAATGGATGGTCACTCAAAATTTAAACACTCTTTGGGACATCTCAATTTGGGGGAACAATGAGCACAAGATGTGGCTAAGGTGGGAATTGCTAACAACCCCCCTGATTTAGAAGAGGACTGGAACACCCTGAAGCTCTGCCTCCAAGGGAAATACCCACTCAAAAAAAGGGGAAAAGATAAACGAGGTTGGGGAATGAGCTCAGGGACATACACCACTGCAGCAGGGTATCAGCTTACAAATTCCCACCCACATGTCCCTCCAAACCTAGCAATTTGGACCTCCAAGTCCATCCCAAATATTGACATGTTTATTTGGACGTTGGCTCACAGAAGCATTCTAATGGGAGAAAACCTAAGAAGAAGGGGGTGGGAAGGCCCCAATAGATGCCCACTCTATCTTCAAGAAGAAGAAACCACATATCATCTTCTACTAAACTGTTCCTACTCCAAAGAATTCTGGCAATTGGCTTTGGGACTGTAGAGTGTCGTCATCACACCCCAAGATATGAGCAACCTTCTCCAAAATTGGGATTCCTTCTGCCCTTTCCAGACTGAGAAAAAAGGCCAATTATCCACTCTATGGAGAGTCCTCCCCAAATTCATCCTCTGGAAAATATGGTTGGAGCGAAACAATAGACTTTTCAGGGAACTCAAAAGAAGTCTAGCCCAAGTTGCAACCAAGATACAGGCCTATTTTGGCGAAAGTGCTCCCTACTTCTGCCAAACAAAAAATTCTAGTGTGCTAGAGTTGGAAGAGGAACAGGCAGCATAAAAGAAGGATCTGATCAAATCCAAAGCACAACGGGACAAAGGCGCTACAGGACAACGCAAGTGGACAGAAGGTACAGCCCAGTGCATCATTCGGTCGTTGATTTTCTCTGGGGAGGATACAGAGCAGCAGGTCGCCCATCCCCTTCAGATCATGTGAATCGTTTAGGGACTTCGACTGGGGAGGAGACTGAACTTAAATTGGGGAGAGGAACTCAGCCTCCATACCAACCTCACACAGAGACAACCAAGAAGGAATTTGGCCCAGCTACGAGAGGAACGAGCGTAGCAGCAAGTTGCAAGGAGAAGAGAAGAAGTCGTTGAAGATGGCTTCCATCTCGGGAAGCAAGCCAAGAACAAAAGAAAGGTTGAATGCAATGGACGTCGCTCTAGAAAATTTAAATCAAATGTTGAACTACCAGTTGGACTTTCTTCAAAAGCTAGACATAGACGCAGGAAGAAGATTGGAGACGCTGGAAGGGGACATTATCACCACAAAATTTGAGATCACTGAGGAGCTCGAAAAACTCCATAAAGAACTCAAGGACCCTAAGAAAGAATTCGAGACCAGAATCACCTAGTTGGAGGAAAAAATGGCTCAGTTAAACAATGAATGGAAGCGAGATCCAGAGAAGTAAAACAACATTTCAAGTCACGAAAGGGAGTTCTGCAATTTCTCAGCAATGATGGCATTTTGTATAGAAGCCTCTGCTAGAAATAAATTTGTAAAATTTCCCACCCCTGGAAGGTTAGTATAGCCTCCAAGACTGCATTTGACTAGTAGAGTGTGGCTCACCATAGTTGTAACAGAACCAGTGGCTTTGCCACTGCCTTTTTTAATTAAAATCCATTAATCGTTCTTGTCAAAAAAAAAAAAAAAAAAATTAATAAAAAATTTAAAAATCATACTATTAGTTATAATGTCTATATTTGCTATATATATATATTTTTCCTTGATAAAAATTCGAAATTGTCTATATATTATTTTCTATTATATATACAATTTCTTTTCCTTTCATGAAGATTCTAAATTTTCAATATGTTGTATTTTATTATATATAATTTTTCTTCCTTATGACAATTCATATATGTATAAACATTTTTTTAATTTGTGTAAAAAATAAACAAATAAACTAACAACAAAGATATTTATTCATTAATTTTTAAAATATTAATGGTAATTAGTAAGTAAATAAAACTTTGTAAATATATTACCTTTAGATTCAATTTACTAGGGTTTCTTTGTGACTTTAGGAATTCAATTGTGGCTCTTTGAAGCATGGCCTCTTTTTTGGGAGGGGGGATCCACCCCCATCGCTTTCGCATACCCCGCTTGACATCATGATGTTCCAATCCTTGGTGGCTTCTTACAATAAGACTTTGAAACCCCCGCCTTCACGTTTGTCAAAAAGATAGATGAGATCTCGAAGGTCCCTGTGCATCTGAAAAAATATGAAAATTTTACCCTTAGACTTGTTGAAAATGGGATGATTGGTCAGTTCACTAGGCTATGGCCACCCCTGTAGGCTATGGATGTGTGGGTGGATAAAAACTAGAAACCTCAAATCCAGGGGAAAATGTCTTCAATCTTCTGCGGCAAGGTTGTTTTTGTGTATATGTTCGAAAATAAGGAGTATATGGACCTCATCATTAGAAGAAGAACTTATTTTATGGAAACTAGAGGTATGTATTTGAACAAGTGGACTCCTGACTTCAATCGTGAAAATGATATCCCCTCAGTAGTCCTGGTTTGGTTTTGTGTTCCATTCCCCCCCTTGCATTGTTGGAATGATGAAACCCTGAGAAGCATTGCAAATATGTTGGGAAGATTCATTAATTGTGCTAAACCATGAGAAGAACTTGAGGCTTGTGTCTGGATCTGTGTGTAGGTGGATATAGAAAATGGTTTTCTTAAGGCTATTCATCTAACCCTCGATAATTGGACATATATCCAATAGGTGGACTACGAACAACTCTCGTTCAAATGTAAAGCATATCATGAAAATGGCATTTTTGCAAAGAATTTCTCTAAATCAAAGCTCGATCTGCCTACTAAGGGGAATAATAATGGTGGCAATAGCCAAAATGAAAGAATTCCACAAGGAAGCAAACTATCCAACTACCAAAAATATTCAAGGAGTTAACCCTAATCCCTCTAAATCCCCAGGATTTGTTGTTGGGGGAGGTCGTGAGGTAGAGAGTAGAAAGAATAGGTATGAAGCTTTGGAGGATTTAGAGGCAAAAATGGGAGAATCACATGAGATTGGTACTGAAATAGATGACAATAACTAGATGGTCATTGAGGAAAGTGATCCCCCGCCAAGAAAATAGTCCATTCCCTCCCCTAAGAGAGTTGATCCCACTCCATTAAAAAACATCTCAAGACTGAAGTCATGAATTTCAATTATTCTTGAAAAAGGGAGTGAGGAGGACTTTGAGGATGAATCGGAGAGGGACATATCATAGAATACAAAATCTAGGAAAGTAGGGTTCTAGTAAAAAATAAAAATAAGGGAGGAGGAAGTTGATTGATATAAGGAGCTCGGAATACAAACCACCTTGGATGGAAATTTCAAGAAAGATGTCAAGGGTGGGAAATCCGAAGGAAATTCTCAGCCTTCAAAAGGGGTGACCCAGAGCAGTTCTCAACCCTCTAAAGGGGCGAGGGGGGAAATGAATCCTCAGGTAAATAATGAAATTAGTCTCCTAGAATTGTAGAGGTTTGGGAAGCAAAGAAAAGAGAGAAGCATTGGGGAAAACTATTAGAGTGGAGAAACCTCAAATCCTTATGATCCATGAGACAAAAAAATGAGGGATGTAGTTGTACTTTAGAAACTAAGATGGATTTGGAAAAAAGAAAAGGAGTAGGGATCAGTGCAAGGGGGGCCTCGGGGGGGATTTATACCCTTTGGAACCCTTATCTCTTTTAGTTGGAAGGGAATTTTAAATCAACGTACTGGGTCATGGTCATGTTATTACACCTGCCTACATGTATGTTGATCCATATGATTAATGTATGTTTTCCAAATAATTATAGAGAAAAAATAGAATGTTGGGATGCATGGTTAGAAGTACATGAATTAGGATTTGGGCAAAATTGTATTCTAGTGGGAGATTTCAACACCACCCTTCATCAAAAGGAGAAGAAAGGGGGATCCATAGTTTGAGATCCATTCAGGGAGAAGATGGGGGATCTCATATCTCACTTGGATTTGATTGATATTCAACCTAGTAAAGGAAAATTACTTGGAACAATGGAAGAGAGGGTTCGGGTCATATTGTTGCAAGACTCGATCACTTCTTGTTTCATATCTCTTTTCTGGCTAACCCTAGGATGATTTCTTCTCGTATCCTCACTTGGGCTAGTTCAAATCATCGCCCTATATTTATTTTTTTCAAAAGAAGCTAATATGGGTCCTATTCCTTTTCGGTTCATTCCTTTATGGATGGAAGATCAGGCCTTTTTTCCTTTGGCCTCTCACACTTGGAGTCAATGGATCTTAGGATCCCTTGTTTTTTTCTGGGAATAAAATATTAAAGCCACTAAGGCAACTCTTAATGTCTAGGAAAAATAAAAATTATCTTCACGGGTAGTGGAAGTAATGGATAATCAACATAAGTTAGAAGCCATACAAGAAAACATGGAGAAAGATGAAGTTGCTTTTCTTTTACTCCAAGAAGAACATATTGTGTACAAAAAGTATATAAGGTCTCTAAAAAAGGAGGAGGAAATGTGGAGGTTGAAATATCAAAGCTTGTGGCTCCAAGACGGGGGAAAAAATACCAGTTTCTTTCATAAGCAGGCCAGGGAAAGGGAATGGAGAAATGTGGTAGAAGAAATCACTTCTCAAGAGGGAGAGGTGTTATCCTCTTTCTAAGATATTAAGAAGGCTATGTCAATGAATTTTGAAACCCTTTACTCCGAGAATGAAGAAATGGATATGGATTTATGTGGGATGTTTATTTCTCATATTCCTTTGTTGGTTATAGTGGAGGATAATATGGAACTGATTAAGTTGGTTAAACAGGAGAAAATTTTGGAGGCTCTGAATCAACTTAAGCTTGATAAGTCTCTTGGGACAAATGGGTTTACATCCCACTTTTAAAAAAGGTGTTATTCTATCATAAAGTTTGATTTGATCAGAATGATCCATTATATTCATAAATCTAGATTGGGAGGGTCCACTATTTCAACTTTCTTGGATTTAATTCCAAAAGATAAGAATACCTCCTCCTTTGGAAAATTTTGGCCCATTTCTTTATGTAACGTCTCATACAAGATTATGGAAAAGATAATTGCAAAGATGATTAAACCTCTCTTAAGGAAGCTTATCCTCCTAATTTAAGGCGGCTTTGTGGAAAAAAGGTAGATTTGGGACAATAGTATTCTGGTGCAAGAAGAATGTAATACACCTAGGCCGAACCCCAATTGTAATGTACATATAGGCTAGTGAGCTAGGAGATTTTGGGCCAAAGTGCATTTGTATATGTATTTAAAGGCCAGAGTTCCTGTGTGGTTATTAGGCTAGAGATACAAATGCTAAAAGATCAGTGAGCCTAACATTGTAATATGTAATCATAGTCGGATATTAATAAAAATACATCGATGTTGCATACTAACCAGACAAAAAGAGTATGGGGGGCTAGAAATATACTAGAAGAAAATGTGACTAAGGGTCTAAGAAGAGGGGCTAAGCCAAGGGGTCTTTAGTTAAGGAAATATTAGATTAATATTTCCTAAAGTCTAAAGTATAGTATATTTATTTATCCTAAGTTCTTAATGATGAGGAATGTATCACCCAAGTGGGGGAAAGTGGGTACAAGGTAGTTCCCAACATGAGAAGTGTCAATTTGGGAACATGCATACTCAAAGTAAGAACCTAGTACATTTTGGCTATCATTTTCTCATTATCCACTCACTCACTTTTCTATACAAATACTCTGCCATCCATAACAATACCTCTACTTGGGAGATTTTGTAGTTGATTGTAACTAGTGATTCCTAGGAGGTATGAGTTGAAGAAGCAGGTTGTCGGGACTATGTGCATGATGAAGAAGCCGGTTTTCAGGCTTGTGAGAATTCTTTTTGGGTGAGAAAACTATTGGGAATTGTTTTCATTGTATGTTGGGAAATAGCTACAGATCTCTAAGAATTTTTGTTTGGCCTATTGTTGAAGCCCCGAAAGGGAAGTAGGGAAGCCAAATGATTGTTGAGCATAGAAAGGGCACATTTCCTAGGGTGGGATGGGTTGTGGGAAATGAGAGGTTGTAGGATAGTTGAAGTAGTTGGCACCTTGACTTGAGTGTTATTATGTCGGTTAGACCTTATCTTAGCTTAGGAAGCCTTCCTTGGTGGAGTTTCTAGCATCAACTCGGGGTGACCTATTGCTAAGGGTTTATGAGAAACAGAGTCTATGGCTGGGAGGAACGTCTGAGATCTGGACGTATTTGGTGACTTATTTACAAAGGATAAGTGTCTTCTTGTGTTTCTTATTTATCATTGTGTGTTTAATTAAGTTAATTATGTTATGATTTTTTATATTATAATTATGCTTGAAACTTGTATGTTGTTAGCAATGAATTTACATTCATATGCATAGCAAGTAGTTAATTAAATGGTATCAAAGAGAGATAATTTTTATGTGGCATAGAACAAATTGAGGTTGGGGATACTGCAATGTGATATCAAAGCTCCAGTTTCGATAGTGAGCCTACATGGGCTAGATAACAGAGTGTTGAAGTGGAAATTTGCAGAAATTAATTTTCAAAGGATGTCTATGACATGTTTGATGAAATTATTGCAATGAAATTGGGGAAATTTCACAGGTAATTTGCAAGAATCATGCCTAGGAATTAAAAATCCCCAATTTAAATCTCAAATTGGTCTTTTTTTTACATTTAATTGATAGAAATTATGAATTTGCAGAGCTCCATGGTGAAATTGGGCGAAATTGGGCAAACCCCCCAATTTTTGTGGTTAAATTTATGGAGAATTAGATGGGGAAAGGTCAAAATTTGTGTGAAGAGTTCAAATTAATACCCATAGGGCCGAATCCAGTTATATAAATATAAATACCAAGCTTCAATGGTGGTCGAAGAAGGAATTTCAAAATTATGCAGTATTGGGCATTTTGGAAAAAAAATGGGAAAATTGAAAAAAATGGAAAAATAATTGGGTATTTTTCCATATGGTGATGCCAACATGACGTGGGGGGAAACATGTCGGATGAAATGGTAGAGAGGTGATGTGTACTTCCATGGTGGCAGGTGACAGGGCAATAGGTGGCAATGACGTGGGGCCACAGTGGTAGACAAGGTTCCATCGGATCCCAAAACCATGATTGTGGGGGGTCCCCTAGTGGTTTTGAACCCATCAAGGGGA
>JZKD02S1839030.1:609154-620582 GCA_000966675.3 Picea glauca
AAAACACATTTCTAGGGACTTCCCCTCCTTTTTTTAATGGTCAGTAGGTTGGGGGGGCGATGCAATGACGATTGTTGATCGTCGTCGACCCCCTCCAATCCTCCACCGTCTGATCAGATGGACGTGAAATTATGCTCACCTAGGAAATGGGGGTGGGATGGGGATATCCCATCATTGTGACCCAAATATCATGTGACACATGGAAGTAAGGTTGTGGGGCCGAAGTATGGGAGATGTGCGTTCCATAGAGGTAACAAAAGGAGAAAGATAGGGAATAGAAGGACGAATGATGATAGGGCAAGGGCATGTGTGAAAGGAGTTGACATGGAATCATTCTAGGGGTTCCAGGTGGAACATGATGCCACGTCAGCATCTCATTCAATGTAATTTAATCAAATTTCTTAGAAATCAGTGAAAATTGTCAGAAAATTACAATGTTTTCTAGGTCCTAATCTTGTAGGGAATTTTTTAGATACGAAACAATGTTTTTAGTAATTGTAATTTTAGAGATTGTAAGTTCCATAGGCACCAAATTAATTATTTATAAATTGAATAAAATATCTCAAAGAGAGCTTTCCAGCGAGCTAAACTATTTGTAAAACAAATCTCATATGAGGGACTTACAAGCTAAATAGTGCAAGGTAAAATTTTGGGTGCTAGTTTACTCCAAATACCATAAATCCTTGCTCAGAGGTTAGTTTGGGGCACAATATAAATCTATGAAAATATATTGAGCCATATAATTCATCCATGGAGTTAAAATAATATTATGGGTACCAAAAAGTGCATAGGAGGACGTAGAAGGCACATGTAGCAATCAGGGCTAAAAATGATAAATTGGCCTTAAACTTCATCAAGTTATATCTAGCATCATGGAGCTCGGATGAAGATGAAACTTGGTCACAATGTTCAAAATATGACCATGAAGAAATCCAGTTGATCTCCTGTCAAAATCCCAAAGGATATGGTGTATGGGATGTATGGGCATGGCCAAAAATTGCATATGGTTGAAGGGTGTACAAAAGGAGTAAATGGGTACTGATTAAATGGCCATAAATTTCTTCTCATGACTCATAATTGAGAAAGAAAGAAGTCATTAGAAAGGTATTGGATGGAGGATTCCAAATATTCACCCAGAAATGTGAATTGGACAGTCAAATTCACAAGAAATCATAAAGGTTATTTCTTTTGTATTTAAAGGGGTAGAATGGTGCATAAATTTGTAGATTTGTTAAATTATTATAGTCTAAAAAATCCTATTGCCTACACATTTTGCAGAATTAAGGGAAAATAGATCAGAACAAGGTCAACCAATAGACCAGAGGGATGGAACAAACACAAAGGAACTACAACCATGAGCATGAAGTCAAGGGGTTGTGTGTCAGCATGGGTAATGCATAGACAAATTCAAATGGGCATGGAGAAGGAAAGGGGGAAATCATGAAGAACTATAGCTATCAAATTCAAAACTATTTTAGACTAGTTCACTTAGGTTTAAGGTGGATTAATCAATAAGAACAAAATTCAGTTGTATGCATGGAATGTAAGTTCTCACTCCCTAATGGCCATTGATAATATTTTTCAATTCCCTTTCTCGACAAGTTGGAAATCATTTAAATATCTGGGAATGTCGATCTACTTGCAATCGCTTCATGTGGATGCTTGGAAATTCATTTTGAAGAAAATTAAAGACAAATATGAGATATGGGGCGCCTTATGGTTGAATCTAGCAGGAAGGATAGTATCGGTTAAGTTTGTTCTCTCGGTGCTACCCATATTTCAATTTTTCTCATTGATGGATCATGCGGGTGTTAAAAAACCTCTATTCCAAGAAATTTGAAAGTTTATTTGGAAAATAAACAAATCCAATATGAAGTGATTTCATCTAGTGAATCAGTTTATGGTAATATCTCCAAGAGAGCATGATGGTCTAGGTTTTTGAGACCTGGGATTGGTGAATATTTCTCTTGGTTCCAATTTTTTGTGGAGGTTGGTCACATGAGATCGTGAATGGTGGAAAAGAGCCCTTCTTAAAAAATATTTTTCGAGGGATAGATGGAGATACCTTGATAGCTCCCCTATTTTGCAATAAAGTTAACCCATTTGGAAGCTCCTTCGGGCTTCTCTTACACTCTTTCATATCTCTTTCACTTGGATCTCGAGCAATGGAAGGAGCATTAATATTTGGAAAGATAATATCCCAGGGAATCCCCCCCTAATTCAAGATGCCTCTGTCTCTCCCCTTAGATGTTTTCATTGTATAATTTATCTAGTTGGAATCTCATTGGATCATGGTCAGGATGGACTTTGGGAGATATTCCTCTCCATCTCAAGGATATGACCTCATATTGTTTGATAAAACTAAAAGGAGCAACTCTGGTTTATTTTCAATATTGGGACAACCGAGGATGGGGAGAAGTTGGGTATTTGGTTAAAGAAGGATATGTTACACTTCTCCAGTAGAGAAACCTTCTCGAGAAGTCAAATGTTTGGATCAATATTTGACATAATCATGGGCTCCCAAAGATAAATATCTTTTGTTGAAACTTGGCGCACAAGAAAATTCTCACTGGGGAGAATCTTTGTAAGCAAGGTTTCCTGGGTCCTTTTCATTGTGCTTTATGTTGACAAAATTTGGAATCTACTATGCATTTATTCTTGGAATGTGAGTTCTCCAAACATGTATGGAAATTTTTTTATTCAGAAGTTCTTCATCGAGTATCATGGCCCGCCTCTCTCAATACCTTGTTGGTAAAATGGGCTCCTTTTATCATGGATCATTTCAATCTAAAACCCTCTTTAAAAGAGCTTGGATGGTGTCTCCAAAATATGTTGTTTAGCAATTATGGTTGGCAAGAAATCGGGCCATATTCAAGAATTAGACCCCTAGTCCTCATTCAATGGTAGCTTCCTCCTTTGGTCAGATGGCTGAATTTTTTAATTCCAAGAGCATCAAAGTAAAGTTTTCACAAAGTTTAGATCTCGAGAAGGATTTGCGGATGAGAACATTAAATTTAAACTTCTTTGTTAGCAACAATATCACTCAAAGATCCTTCTAGCAGCTTCAAATTTCACCTTATGAATTTCAATCTTGGTTTATCTCTCAATCATGCTATACTCTTTGTTTTGATGGGGCCTCTAAAGGAAATCCAGGGGAGGTAGTTACAATGGGGGGGGGTTCTTTATGACAAATCCTCCAGCTGAGCATTGTGGGTGACTAAAAAAATACTATAATATATTTTGTGATAAGTTTTGATTCAAAGGATGTCAGTTTGAAGGTCCTCATGAACTGGCCAACACATCTATTGGATTAGCTCTTGGTTCCCTATGGATCAATGGGGAAGAAATTATATCCCCCCCTTCCTAATGAATAGCTCTTGAATTCATGGTGGGAACTGTGAGGTTAATGTGGGCATTGGGAACACATGTAAAGATACACGTGGATCAATTTTTTTCATTATATGGTGCTCGAACTATCTCGTCTTGGCCTCCTGCGGGTGTCATCGGTTGATCAGGATGGTGAGAATGAGCCAAAGTATGGCTCGTGGGTTATGGATTCACTGAATGGAGATGGTACGTGGGAAAAGAATTATCGCTTCTCACATGAGGGTAATGTCATATGAATGGAGTGTTCCCATCATGGAGGATAGTGGAAGAAGGGGTGAAGTATAAATCAATGTGAAGGACCATTTGGATTCCATCAACTCGCCTAGAGATCACATGGGAAATTAAAGACTGCATGCTTGGAAGGTTCAATCATTGTAAGTGCCTCATGTTTTGTTTTAATCTAGCATGATTGGCAGGATGTTATTAAATTTGGATGTGAACTGATGTATAGTTGGGTGATAATTGGGATTGTCATGGTGATGTTGGATTGCCACTTTTTAACCTCTTCCTTGGTATTCGTCTAGGTATTCTCTTGGTTGGATCTGTTTGTCTTTCCTCTTGAGCCCAGTGGGTATATTGTTTGTCCTACACTCTAGGATGGGTTCAAGAAATTGGCCGTGGGTAATGTTGGTGGCATTTGGTCGTTGGAGGATTTGCAAGTTCTAACAAACTAGCAGACATGGAACGTGGAACATGCAAAGAGAAACAGGACAAGACAATGGAGGAGGAGGAAATGTTGGATCATCAAAGGCTGCTTATTTTGGTAAATGTGCATAAACCATCTATTTCATTCGTTATGGACACCCTTGTGCAACATCGAGATTTGGTTGGTCGATTTCAAGTTTAAGTGGTGGTTTTGAGGACTCAATTGGATGAAATTCAACGTCAATCTTCTTAGTTGAACTATGCCTCAGTGTCGGTTAATGGAATCTCTCCAAAGAGGAACGTGCCTATAATTATGGACCTGAATGCCCATGATGCACCTATGGAAGAAGAAGACAAGGTCCCAAAGGACAATACTTCTATTGATTAACTATATTTTGTTTTGCTTTTTGTATCAACGATATTTTCTATCGGTTGTACTCTCTTCAAATATGCAATACTCTTAGGTTTTGGAGACCTGCCAATTTTGAAATAGATAGGTGGTTACACATTGTGATGTATAAGCTAGAATTTTGAGTGTATATCTAGTTGTTCTTTTTGTATCTAGACCACACTCTTTAATGAATAAAAATTCATTAGTTCTTGTGAAAAAAAAGTAATTAATAATAATCAATTTTATTTTTAATTAATAAAAATAAATAAAAATAATTCAAAATAAAAATTAATATTAATTTAAATTCTAAAATGATTTGGTTTATCAAAATAAATACTAAACTAAGATAAAAAAAAATTAAAACATCAATCTTATTTTTAATTAATAAAAATAAAATAAAAAATAATTCAAAATAAAAATAAAAATAAAAATTATTATAAATTTAAATTATAAAATGATTTGGTTTATCACTAAACTCAATACTTGAGATAGAAAGTTAAAAACTATAAGAAAGCCTGCCTCTAATAATTCGAAATGATAGGAAAGCCATGAAAGTTAAAACTATAAGAAATAATACCTCTAAAATAATTTGAAATGGTATGAAAGCGAATGCTTACCAATTAGAGAACAAACTTCAATCAAGAAATAAATAAACATATGTTTTATTTCTTACAAATGTTGTTTTGTAATAGTGATTTACTAAATTTATTTAGGCATTATTCAGTTTGATGAAAAACTTTTGAGACATTTTGATTATACAAATTTAATCACTCAAATGCACAAATCCAATCAAATTTTAAACAAAATCAAATAAAAAAAATTATAAAAAAACCTCCAAAAATAAAACTTTTAAACTACTACATTTATTTATATAAATGTTTATATAAATTGTTTCTCAATTTTTTTGAAAAAGATGTTTTTGCTACCCATTCACTGTATTCATTCAGCATTATTACATAAAAAGATGTTTTAGCTACCCATACAATGTATTCATTCGTACTCAATATTACATCATTTAAGAAAACTTCAGGCCTATCGTGCATGAAGCAATAAAGGAATTCTGTCCTGGTTTGTTGACTTTTCTTACATAGGGAATCTAAAATTTTATCTTGGGAGATTTTGAAAATAGCTTTCAACCTTTTTAATAAAATTAAAGAAAGATCCAGAGGTCCCAAGATCCAGAGGTATTTGGGAGAGTGAAATTTTTCTTTTGAATTATCATTTATTTCAATTGATGTGATTTTCCTTGAATAATAAGGAGGAGTATGTGGTTTTAATTGAATAATAAGGAGGAATGAGTCTGCATTTTCCGTATAGTAGTTAATAATAGTCTCTTTGATATTGGTTGACAATTGAATTATGATAAATTTTCTTACTACCTGATTACCAATTAAGTTTGTTAAATTATGATAAATTTTCTTATAACTGGTTACCAAAATATTAAAAAAAAATGATAACCAATCACTTCGTAGTCTCAATTAAAAAAAAAATCCTTGAAATCTATTTCATGGATAGATGAGAAACAATGAATATTTTTATTGTAAAACTCTCTATCTCGTTGGATTCTAGATTCACCAATTAAAGCTGCGAACCCTGCCGACCTTACAGTTGATTGATTTTTGTTAGATTGGTTCAGCAGGGGATCAGAACTGATCAAAGAATTTAGCTCAAGCCTCCTAATAACAAGTATAGGGTAATCATTGATTGAAACCGATAATGCAATGTTTGAGTTTAAGGAAATTTAAAGTGCATGAGACTTACAGGACCTCGAATGTTGCTACCATATCTACAGTAGCAGAAATTACCATAGCTACAGTGTTAGAAATCTCTCCCGTCTTAAGATTTCTATCAAACAGTCAACATACAGTATAACAACAACTGATGATAGTTTTCTAGTGAAATGAATACAAATTTGAACTTAAAACTAATAGGCTAATATTGAGATATTTTCTGACATACATGTGAACTAGCTGCATGTTTGGATTGAAAATTATTCTTGAAAAAGATGCTTTAGCTACCCATTCAATGTATTTGTTCACACGCCGTTTATTGCATTTTTTCAAGAGAACTTTAGGCTTATCATGCAGGAAAGCAATGAAGGAATTCTGTCATGGTTTGTTGACTTTTCATACACAGGAAAGTGTAATTTTTCATCTTCTCTATCAATGGCAAAAATTGAAAATAGTCCAGAAATATTAAAGAAAGATGATAGTGAATCACTCCAAAATCTCAATTAAGAAAATAAAATAAACCTATACGAAAAATCGATTTTCTGATAGATGGGAAATGTTGACATTTTTATTGTAGAACTTTCTCAAACTAGCATCAGGTATCTCATTGGAATCTATATTGAAGGGAATCTATATTGAACACCAATTACAGCTGTCAACCCTGGAACCTATGTTGGTGCCAGTGGATAGAGACATTTTGAAATAGTTGTGTTACAATGGAGTGGGCTAACTAGGGAGTAATCTTTCCTCTCTAGTTACTTTTCTGCAGGTCCTTCAGAAGTGCGGTTTTAAATTTTTGGCCAATCTAGAACTTTGATGAATTTTTTGAGCATCTGGATTGGTCTAAAATGGGGCAAAACCCCTAGGCTAAGGTTCTGAAATGCATGGAACTTTGATCCATGAGATCCTCGATCTACCCTTGAAAATATGGCCGAATTCAGACCCATTTTTTGGCCTAAAAAGAAGGAAGATTGCTCCTGAGTTAGCTTACTCCATGTTGCAATTTCTATCTTAATTTAACTTGATTGCAAATTCTGTTGAGTTTGTTTCATGTCAGTTGACTTTGTTTCATGTCAGTTGGATACATGGTATCTGCAATAAAAATAAAGATTATCACAGTTTACTGCTCCAGTAAAAACATCCAACCTCTATTACTTATTATAGCTCTAAAAGACCAAAATGAAAGCACTAAAGAGTGGAGATTGATCTACTTCATACTCACATGGTCTGAAGTTGAGGCAAGTCAAATATGTCCAAGGAAACCTCTCCTTCGAACCATCTGAAAATAACTGCTCCAGTATAAACATCCAACCTCTGTTACTTATTATAGCTCTAGAATACCAAAACAAAAGCACTAAAGAGTGGAGATTGATCTACTTCATACTCACATGGCCTGGCCCGAAGTTGAGGCAAGTCAAATATGTCCAGAGAAACCTCTCCTTCCAACCATCTATTCTCCATGACATTTCAGATTGAGTGCGAAATGAAAAATTACTTTGGAAAATTGGATCTACATATCTATAATAGAATCTGTCTTACACGATAGTCAGACTACTCATCGAGGATAAGTCTTGAAAAGGACCTTCTGGTCGATTGTTTGACACATACCTAATGACCAAACATGTCTGAAAGTTTTATAACCTAATAAATCTTATTCAATATATTCACTTCAACAACTTTTTGATATACAGAGAAATGAATTATTACAGTTGATTGATTTTATCAGATTGTTCAGCAGGGGATCAACCAATCAAAGAATTTCGGTCAAGCCTCCTGTTGAATGTCAAGTTAAGGAGAACCATTTATCAGTCTCTGATGGAAACTGACAATGCCATGTTTGAGTTTAAGGAAATTCAGAGTGCCTGAGACTTACAGGACCTCAAATGTTGTTACCATTGCTACAGTTGCAAAAATCTCTCCCGTCGTAAGTATCAAACATTCTACACACAATATAACAATAAATGATTACAAATTTGAACTTAAAACGAATAAGCTAATATTGAGATAATTGCTGACTTACATGTGTGAATTTGCTGCATGTTTGGATTGAAAATATTGCTTGGAATTGGGCCATTTAGTCAATTTTTATTGAAGTGGCTACCAAAAATAAACAAATATTCTTAAACACTCTTCTATATAATAGACAGTAATCCAAAAGCAAGCGAAGTGGAGATACAGATTACATTCCAACCTACAAGTGTTACTGGAGAGTTTGTCAACCTCGGGCATAGTTACACTGGACACCGGAAGTTGGCTGCTTATTTGGTCATCCACAATGTCTAACCAGTACAGTTGTTTAAGATTATATATATATATATATATATATATATATATATATATATATATATATATATTTTCAGTTTATATATATAATCTGGGAAATATTATTGCATTTAAAGGAGTTTTTTGACAGTTTATTAAGAGGGAGATATGTAATTTTTTCCGTGCTCAACATGGAGCTGAAAAAAGATTATTAATAACAAAAAATATTTCACTGTCAGCAGTATATAAAATATTTCAATATCCACCTTAAGAGAGACATAAAGTATTTGAAAGTAAAATTTTCTTATTCCAAAGATAGGTTCTTTCTACTTCCTAGTATGAAGGAGATATGCAATTCCTTTAATATTTAATATGGACCTCACACTTGGCATTTTAAAAATATTAATAACAAAAAAAATCAAGATAGATTATATATATATATATATATATAACAATCAAAAGAAGAACATTTTTCTTATGGTTAAAACATTTGAATGGTGCATTGTTGAATATGAGGGACCTATAATTTCTTATGTGTTCAACATGGAGTTGATATATATATCTTAAGAATCAATGTAGATCCATCTTAACTCTAGATCTATCGTGGGTTAAGAGAAATCAAATTAGTGGAAGTGCAAAGTTTTTTTTTAACGCACAAGACTTGAGGAAAGATTTGCACCTCAAGGGATTTGATGCCTCTAGACACATGATAGATACAGAGTTAAGATTGATCAACATTGGTATTAAAAAAGATCTAGCATAGTTAACAACAAGCATACAAGTAGTACTTATAGAGAGTTTCAAGTAAAATTGACAACTTTCATGAACCACGTAAGAGAGTTTGCAAATGTCTTCTTGCAGAAAAATTGCTTAATAGAAACAGGAAAATTGCTTAATAGAAACACCTCAGGTTCAAATATCTTTAAAAAACATAAGGATTAGTGGAACAATGATGACTATTGGAATCCTTTTGAACTTCTTTGGAGGGAAGAGAATTATGTTGTTCGATGTCCATGTCATCTTTCATCTGATAAATGATCTCCTCCTCTCTGAAGTTTCCATGATTTGACTTGATTGACATCCTTTGGTTTGAGGCTCTATAGTGAGAATCTTCACTAAGATTAATAACCTTGTTCATGAGCATATTGTACTCTGTTTCCAAAACATCTAATTTCTTCCTTTGTTGGACTGGAGTGGGAGGAAAAGAAGAGAAATCAAGCATACCTAGTTTGAGTTGGACATGGTGGCAAGATTTTGTCTTTGCTTGGTGCTATGTTTCTCTCTATTTTCTCAATGAAATGAAAAACGCGAGGCAGGGTATCTACAAATGGGCACAAATCACGTCTGCGGTCCTTAAAAAAGGGCATGATAGGAATGCATGCACGTTCTGCATGTGTTCTTGACAACATGCCTATGTGGCACATTAAATGGAGGTTCGAGCTTTTTTGAACCTCTAACATCAGGAACACGTGTGCATTCCTAGAAATGTGCATGTGTTCTTGCAAGTGCACGTTCTTTCTCACCCCCTTGCCACTTTATTGTCCACCAACTTTATGCACTCACCTTTTTAGTTAGGTTTCAAAACAAATAGAAAGCTATGTTCTATGTATATTCTATTGTTATTATTCTCTTATACAAGATTCAATTAAAATTTCTCTAAAAGACAAAACCAAAAAAAAAAATCAAATTACAAGTTGTCTGTCTATAAATTGTGTTTTCTAGAATTGCATACATTTTTCTAATGGTTATTTCAAGATCCTCCCTTCACTATTATTTAATTCCAAACTTTCTCCAAGTATTATCTCCAATTCTCCTTTTCCAAATCTAAAATTAGCTTACTAGTTGTCCAACCTATTGATCTAAACCCGAGGGTGATAAGTTTCCAATAATTGGTTGTTTCCATCACTCCTTCAAAAGGGTCATTTATAGATCGTTTTACTTGAGCGATATGAAATTAAAGGTAAAGTTGAAGTCTTATGCACTTGAATTCAAAGTGAATGAAACCTCTTTAGTTTTCCTTATGCGTGATATTTCATGCTTGTATTTAACATCCTATGTGTGGAAATTCATGGAAAAACAACATAAGTACACAATACACATAATATATATGACACTTCCCTTGATAACGGAGTTCACCCGATGTGGGCTACCTCTCTGGGTCATGCTCCAAAGCTTGACCGCTTTATTCTCCTCATTGTAATGATGTCTCTCCTTTACAAGTTGTAAGGCCAAAGTCCTTTTTTGGTGGTGGCAACAAGAGATTGAAATGTGATTAGGAATGTATACAACTTCACAAGTTCTACTCATGAGGCATCCATGATGCTGACATGGACATCATTCCCACATACTCAATACATAAAAAGATGAAGAATAAAATATGACCCCCATCAACATGGAGCCATCAAAAGCCTTAGATCTACTGCTTAGATCCAAGCATAAATATGCATCCCATATAAAAGATCCTGAAACCATGATATTCAGAACTGCTTCATTGGCCACTTATCATGTAAGTGCCACAATTCTCTGTCACATATAACTGATTGATTTGATGTGAAAGAAGAGAACAAAAGAGTAGATAGAAGGAATAAGTTGATATTGCTACCTTGTTGCAACCTCTCTATGTTCCTTCAGACCTGTAACATGCATGCTATGCTACAACATTTAATGACAAAACAACATAATGGAAAGCATGCTTACATTGGCTTCTCCAAAACTTAGCTTGCTTATCTTAAGCTCTGCTACAAAAACATACCTCTTCATTGGATTCACGTCATCAAATCACCTAAAAATGACTGTCAAAGCGTCTCCATCTGCGGGCGGTTAGCATTAATGAGTTCGTTGGTATGTTGGTTAGAGTGGCTAAGTTAAGACTCTGGTTAGGCGGAGGTCCTGGGGTCAAATCCCATAGGCCTCCCCTTTTTGGCACTTAGTTATAACCAATTGTGGCGCGCTCTGCTATATTTAGCAGGAGGCCACTAGCATAGTGGAACTTCTACTAAAACCGACGAAGAAA